>JAMKCH010012940.1:0-82744 GCA_023653785.1 Ophioderma brevispina
ATTAAAAGCCACAATGAGAAGAAATAGAGTTTATTTCTGAATGAAATTAAATGAACTTTAAAGTTGATCAGAGATTTTGAAATATATTGTTGTGGGTAATAATGAAATAGTTTCAACGGGACTAAAGATTGTCACCTGAGATGCTCGATTCAAAGTTTGGAGCATCGGATTTGTCCTTTTCGTGCAGTAAACCTGTTTGTATAGATAACAGTGCCATAGGATAACTGGTAAAACAAAAAATCCGGATCCGAAATTTTATAACAAAGTTGTGATTTCTATATGAAGGACTTCGATTTAGCTTAGTGTTTCATACAGTTGTTAGCATAGGGGAATGCATTATTGGGGGGTGTGTATGCAAAAAACCATGATTGTTTGAAAAATTGAGGGCGCCCTCCTCCGGAAACTCTGAGTCGGCCTTTAACTTGAGCTGTTATGCAACTAAGTTGTTTTGTTTTTAATATATCCTCTTACAGAGAGGACTTTAACGGATGATTATGAAAAAATAACAGTGGTCAGCTAGAAGCTCGAAATGAGGTCAAAGATGACTGCATTGGAGATTACCAATACTAGTGCAGGTATGATATATTTCCTGATATCAAAGATGGAGGAGGTGCCCTTCCTGGGCTAAGAGGGAGTATTCAAAAAAATAAGTGGCCAAAGACGAAGTCCTAAAGATTGCCATCAGCGTTTGCTTTAATAGCCTTACTCCGTTTCTCACAAGAAGTGGCAATCAGATGCTAAGTTTTAAGGGAACATAGCGTCTATTTGCTCTTGATAGAATATGTCATTTGTTTCGAGGTTGTACATGGAAAAGCTGAGGTTTGACCAGGAAATGACACGAAATAGAAACAAATTGTCCCAAGATTTGATGAATTGCCGATTTTGTGAATAATCTGTGACGGTGTATCCTGTTGATGACCATTAAGTCTTCAGGCCCACCTTGTTTATCCCATGTAAAACAATCCCGCCGCAATAGATTGAACAGTGCAGGTATTTGGCCATGACGTGAAGAATAACAGCAACACTGATGGATGAGTTGGCAGATGACAGACAGCACATATGGTTTCTTGGAGGAAATGTCTCGGCATTATAAATCCTGACATAAAATGGTGGAAACAGGAAGATTGGCCATTCATTGCGGAGTATATTTACAAATGAAAAAAGAACAACCCTGAAAGCATCTTATTCAAAACAAAGATTAGTGAACTATAGAATGATATTTTGTATTTGCATGGTATACAAGGATATTCCATCGTTCATGGTATCCTATCGGCTGAATAAAACGATGACTTAAACAAGTGAAAAACATTTAGTAAACAAAGAATAGGGGGTCATATACATGATACCAACTACCTGAATTTGAGACTCTTATGGCAATGCCATTTTAAAAAAAAACTGTTGCTGGTATTATTAATTAATAATATGATATTCTTTACTATGAATAAATCTACCCTTTACGTGTTTGACCCCTTATAGTCAAAACAACAAATAAGCAACCAAAGAAAAATTAAATTTTTTAAACTCAAATAAACCAACCAGTAATTAAATAAAAGTTTAGAGTGATCATTTGAGGGCGATATTGTGAACAACACTGCGTGTTATCCCTGTAGTTTTTTTCAATATGGTAAAATTGATGGGAAAATTTTTACAAATTTGCAAAATGGCCATCTTTTTGTAAACAGTGGCCACTTCAATGTAAATATTAGGTCTAACTGTATATAGATAATTGTATTACAGGGTGAGTCAAAAAAAATTGACCCGATTGTGTCCGCCATTTCGATTTTTAGGTAAATTATCTAAACATATTGTATCATCTGAAGCTGGGTTCATTATCTTTATTTTACTGCAAAGATCATTCCACTCGGTTAGGTATGCCGAGCTACAGTCGTTTGAATCAAGTAGACGGGTTTCTGCTCTGTCCACGAGTCACAAAGAAATCAGTGTCCAGAAGAAATCATGCTATTTATTCACTGCAATTCTTGATTCGGAGACGGTAGCTCGCCTATATTTACCGATTGGAAGATCTTTGCAGCAACTTAAGATAATGAAATAGATTTCCGCAGATACCACAGGTGGTTATATATATTATTTAAAATTTCAAAATGGCGGACACATCAGGGTCACTTTTTTTTCAATAATAATCATAGCAGAGATTTATATAGTGCCTTATGCTATTTTGGCCTCTAAGCTGCTTCACCAATGGTCGCTGATCACTGGGGCCCAACCATACCATAAACCATTAGCATCATTTCAATGGAATGCTCATCGGTATCAGCGCTTTCCCTTATCAGCAAACAGCATTCGAGATAACCATCGCAAGCGGGATCAGCTCCCAAATATCGCCTTGGGTAAAATCGAGAGCAACAAGCCGGTTATTTTTGGTCGCAGGGAAATTACAAGTAGCTGAATCCACAGGACCCACCACCACCCCCCCCTCACACCCCCCCCCCCCCCCCCCCCACCCCCGCTCGACGCACGCCTATACGCATGGATGACCACATTACACTGGAGTCCAGCGCTTACCTGATTGAGCTATCATTTTTCCGCTTTACAATCCTATGTTTAATTGATTTGATTGTGTAAAGTCAGTCTTGGGAACAACACATTGGGCATTTTTTACTCACCCTGTAGCTATAAATAGATGCCAAATTCCCAAATTTGGTTAGCGGGTACCCTGTATGTTCTGTACACAGCACACAGCGCACTCAATACCGTAACTCAATAAATAAAGTTTCTTAATCATTTTTAGGACGTTATTGACACATATTGATTGGTGGAAATATGGAGGAGTTAATGTTGCAATATTCAGTGTTTATTTTTTATATGCAATAACTCTAAAAATGAACAGAGTTATTAATCAAAGTTTTTTTTTTTTTTTAAAGTTGTTGGTGATACCTAATTTAGATAATTAGTGGCATACTGCATTATTCACCGTGTATTTTATATTACATAGCAAATTGTTTTAATACTATTCTAAAAATATATCAATTTTTGCTGGCGGCAAACATACGCAGTCCAGATTTTGACAGATTTGAAGTTCAAGCTGAATAGATCACTTTCCCCCAAAATTCCATTATTAGTGTTTATCCCTGTTATGGTCTATAAATAACAACAGCCCGAAATTAAGGGGGGGGGCTTTGCTCCGGTCCGCTAAAATGCCAAACCTTTCCTCAAAAGCTTCCAGGTAGGTAATTTTCTCATCCGTTCTGTCATTTTAACGAAAAAATCTGAAGGTATCGACCTTCACCGGGGGTTAGGGTATGCCGTCAAAAGTCAAGGTGGGGTGGGTTGGGGTGGGCACGACTATTTTCTGTACTTTTTTGAAAATATTATGCAGTCCTCGCTTCTAAACTTCTTATGCTTATATAAACTAGTCACCTGCCATCATTTAAGCTGAAAACCGCATGAAATCCTACATTGTTTGCGTAAAATTGGATTTTTGCCTATTTTCTGGGTTGGGCAAATGCCAATTCTTCCGATTCGTGAGTTTATGACGTCATTGTGACGCCATACTAGGTATGTTAGCTAACTTATTGGATATCAATGGAAAGAAAGGACCAGAGTTATCCACTGGTTAAATCATACATTGGGTTGTTTTAACCAAATTCTCGAAGGGGTGGTAACCATCCTCTCCTTGTAACGGTGTTATACAAAACCGCTTGGAATGCGAGGGCTAAACACCTTTGGTGAACGTCTTTAAAATGTCAAAACTAAAAAAAAAATATTGAAGTAAATATCAATCTTCCGGTTATTATTGACACATATATAGATGCTATTGTGGAAAATGGAAGAGAAATATTGCAATCTTTCATTGTACATTGTACAATATTGGGAGGAAGTGGATGAAAAAATCGGAAAAAGTCGGAAAAAAAATCAATTTTTTTGCACAGTGCCAACTTATACATTCACGAAATTCAATGTGGAAGCTATCATTGAATAGAGTATTTTCTTAGCTTTATATGATACCAGCTTGCCCAAATTGAGCTTATTTTGTGACCTCTAGCGCTAAAAGTAACGATTGGTGAAGACATGCCAATTTAGAGGTCATTGACTTCTGACTTCACGGTCCACCACTCCCTGAGCTTAACTTTGTGTTTTGGATGTCCCACGGGATGACCTATCTAGATATCAATAAAAGACACTTGGTACTTCGGATAAATAAACACCTCTATTCTTGGACCATCAGGTTTGAGGAGTCAAGTGGTGAAAATATCGGATCCAACATGATTTACGCCAGATTAATTTTGTCTCGCTATGATTTTTTAAAATATTTGTGATCGACTGCGTCTCGTCCATAGTCTTGCAACTCAATGCTCGACCAATTAATTTGGCTTAATCGATTCAATTTTATATACTAATTTGTCAAAAGAGCGGCCCTACTGATTCACGATCACTGCTCACAGATCAGGTTACATGGTTAATTTTATGTCACAGTCTGTATTACCCGCCAACCAACAAACCCACAAAACAGTACGTGCAACGAATCCCCCCGGGCGGTGACCGCACTTGTTTCAGATCACAGATTAATGGCCGAAAGAAAATGCAAATTTCAATTATTGAATTTTAAAATTTACCTTTATGAATAAAATTACAGAACCCACCCTAAAAATTGGTTTGACATTGTTTGGGACAAACTACACATCATCTTTTTTTGGCGTCAATCGGTTTGTTAACTACGTAAACAGGCAGAAAAATGCCTTTTATGTCATGCAAGTGAACCCATTTACTTTGCGCATTTAGCTATATATATCACAACACACCTAAAAAGGTGACAAACAAATATGGCTGGCAGAAATAACGGGGAACCATTTGTGAATGCAAAAATGCTCACTCCCTTTTTGGCGTAGAAAAGGACGATTGACGATTAAGGTTGATTATCTGCCTTTTGTTCCATTGAAAACCAGTTTGAA
This sequence comes from Ophioderma brevispina, assembly GCA_023653785.1. Lineage (NCBI taxonomy): Eukaryota > Metazoa > Echinodermata > Ophiuroidea > Amphilepidida > Ophiodermatidae > Ophioderma > Ophioderma brevispina. The sequence goes on from JAMKCH010012940.1 coordinate 4,911, forward strand.
GTTCTATTCCGAGGCTCTGATACGTTTTAACTCTAGTGTCGTTTTTTGTGTCTTTGGGCAAATTGATTTTTTATCACCTCATATACAAGCTACCAATTATTTTATGATTTATGGCTCGCCAAATACACGGTTTCGACGCTTATTGATCTTCATAGTAGATATAGTACATAGTATTTGTAGCAATAGAGTGTTCTTATGTGAACATACATGCTATGTTCAAGGATACAGAACACCTTTAATAGCTGTTCCATATGAATTTTCATGCTCCATCCCTATGGAAGGCACACTGAAATGAGGCTGTTTGTATTGATTCATTAGAAATAACCAGGGTCAGGTATGGCCATCCATGGCTGTCATATGTAGAGCACGTGATAGTCATGACAAAATGCTGGTTGTCATATGCACTGCATGGGTCGATTATGTTCTGACCATAGTTATCCCAGGCATATGATCAATCCGTTGTTCTTTAGTTTACTTTTGTATATTTGGACAATGCCTGATAACCCAAGAAAAGCCCTTCACTGGAAGCTTATTTGTCCATGGGTCCATTTACCGGACGGAATAACAGCCAACGGGTATCACCATACTCTTTTTCGACACAGACTGTGATTGGGCATGCCCATTATAACTCTCTGTACATGGGACGCGACGGCTTAACATCCCTGCGAGGATGGGGTATTATTTTCCCCCACGTCCACTAGACCACGCGAGAGATCAATTCCAATATCGATCAATAGCTCTTGTACAGATTAAGTCCAGACAAGTGGCCCCGCCGGGAATTGAACCGGGGACCATTAGCACCAAAGGCTAATCCCTTACCGGGGGCCACGCTCTCCTAGGTTTATAAAGTGAGTTTGACACAATCTGGGTTCAAGGATACCATATGAATCAATGTTTGAGAAGTCGTCCTCCTTTCAGATTTTCTGAAATCGTTAAACTAAATCATAAACGTGATATAAATTTTTTAACAACAAAATTGTTTTGGTTTTTTATATTTTTCTGTTGTTGTTTTTTTGTTTTCTTTAATATTTTTTTGAATCGCTTTTTATCTAGATTCTTTCTTTTTTATTGAAATATAGGTGATTTTTCTGGGGGGGGGGTTCTCTTTAATCTGAAATGTCTTTCTCTCATTGATTTTTTTAATTGGTTTTAAATTTGTTTTTTTCCTGGATCAAGAACAAGCATTTGCTAAGTTCTCATACCGCCTGATAGCGTTGCTAGCGAACGACGGAAATAAAGAAGAAGACGACGAAGAAGAAGAAAAAAAAAAAAAACGCGATCACTTAAGGGCTGTCTCAGAGATTTCTCGAGATAGGGCCCAAATCCTCAAACAAATCGTGTTTTTTGCATATACATATTAATGCTAATCACTGTGTGAAATAACCAAGCTCAAATCGAAGTCTTTCATATAGAAAATCACCACTTTTTTTTTTATAAAATTCTGGATCCGGAATTTTTGTTTTACACAGTATCCTATGGGACTCTTTTACTGCACATAAATGTGTACTGCATGAAAACGAAAAATCCCGATTCATCTCTAACTTTGGAATTTAGCATTTTAGGTAAATATCTTTAGTTCTAGTTGACTATTTTCAATTACCGCCCCAAAAATTATATTTCGAAATCTCTGAGTCAGCCTTTAAATAGATGCGTCTGCTACTAGCTACTACATAGAATAGCTAAAAGTAACTTATATCATTTCACAAAGAAGTAGACACAAATTATACAAAATAAGTTTTCATAATGTCAGAAAAAAATTGTCAAATTTGATCTGAAATCATAGTCAGACAAGAGCAATGTGGTCCAGGTGCAAAGCAGGTGAACGTATAGTTCCCCGACTTCTTTCCCCCTAAAGATGACCGCTAATCTGAAACCTCTATACATCACTGGTTTCAAGTTTATGTTGCATATTTTTAACACAACCACTTCAAATCCCTATTGTCACACATACGCACACAACTAGAAATTTCCCATTGGCAAAAATAGAAACATTACCATGATTACGGGTCCAATGCGTTTACCTGTGCGTCAGACGTGGTTTGGTCCATGCATCCGACCAATACACTTTCAGTCACATACATCACGGTTGGGCTTCTGCTTCTGAAAGTGTTTGTAATGTTTTTACTGGGATAAAGGTCAAGTTCAACCAGGAAATACATGTAAATAATGTGTTCAGTCATGCAATGCTTGCGCTGGCATACTAATACTTAAAAATAGACAACTTTAAAATGGAACATGGCTAGCTACTAGTGTCTGTATTGTTGTGTGCCGTAAAACGACGGACCCTCAACATGGTCAGGTCTTTTCCAGTATCATATGCTCTTGGTCCTGGTCGTCTCTTATCTGGAATTTGGATTGCCTGGGGAAAATCATTTTTTTTAAGTCTGTACACAAAAAAGGCCTGTAACCTTGGACCTTGTGAAGCGCTGAACTGCCAGTGCAACTGACATGAACTTAACAACTCCAACGACACGTCAATTTTGTTCACAATCACTTGCTTGTATTGAAGGGTTGCGCGAGCGACAAGTTTCTTCTACCAAGCACACCATCCAGCGGGGTTTCCAACTATCATATTAGATTCTGTCATATTTGCTGCAGGCCTAATTTTGTCGGAAAAGTTAATTTACTTTGCGAAACTGCTACGTTTTTCTGTACGAATACGTGCAAGTATTAGTTCCTAGCATAGAGGAATACAAACTCTGTCGCTATTTCCAGTAATGGCGGGAAGCGCTTATACGAATCAAGGATGGTCAGAACACGAGTATTCTGTTTTTAAACTTGGCAATTCGTTCAAAACCCCCTTTTATGTCAAAACCCTCTCGGGGTTTTATTCTGACGACGATTCGTGGTGTTTCTCTGAAGGTGATATATACGTCATACTTCTGAAGTTAAAGATCAAGAGTGTGATCGCGACTGTGGAGGGTTCCTTTCCTCAATCACAGTTGAAAGTTCCACTGGACTATGATGGGAAATTTTACCTAGTTTCTCGAGGGAATGCAGGACATGATAGCGGCAAGACATTTACAACAAACAACATTGAGAGACATAGTGTCTGATAAAAAACTTCCTCAAAATGTATGTCTTGCAAACCCACACTTCCACAGATACGGCCTTTCTCCAAAGACTCAAAACACACGACTGTCTCTGAACCTTTCAGAGCAGACAACAGATGAATACTTTTTGGGAAAATCACCTGATGGAGAATCTGTCTTTCTATGTTTTCACTGGAAGCAAATATTAGCTTTTCACGTATGAAGAAAGCTGCAGTCGACGAAGTGAAATATTTACTGTTCAATCAAAAACGTCGGGAACTTGAATTAGCGGCCATTTTCATTTTCATACCAACGTGTCAATCAATTTTAATGTTGCCTACAAAGGAAGCGATTTTATCTCCTGCACCGCCAGTTTCCCAAACGCCTACGAAAGCGTCAATCCAGATCGTCAAGGACTCAACGTAAAAAGGTACCACCTCCTATACCTTCGAAGCCATCTTCAAATTAAGGTTAAGATAAAAATAAATTAGTACATTCACTCCTATAACCTGTCTTTACCATTTCATCTCTAAACTGGGTACATTGTGGTAAAAAAAGACAACCGTTTGCTTATTCTAGAGTGCTTAATAATTTCAAATTATAACTCACTTCTAAGAGGTTTGTCTAGTGACTGAACGCTCAGGCTGAAGAATGGTCCTGAACTGCGTTTTATATTTTTTTGTGGCTGGATGTAAATTAGATTGTACGCTAAGCGGGGCAAACTGGAGTGACACACTCCAAAATGTTGAGTAAACATGGTAAAAGGTCACAACCCTCTATGTTGAGTAAAATCTTAGTCAAAGTTAAGTAAACCTTACACAAAGCTGAGTATATTTTACCCAAAAATTACTAAGGTTTACTCAACCTTGACTTAAGATTTTACTCAACAGTAAGAGTTGTGCCCTTTTTACTCAACATTCGGTAAAACATTTTTAGAGTGTACAAACAATGGCATTGGATAAACATTCACTCTAACGATCTTGTCATTCAACAGGCGGAAAAATCAGTCATGGTCCTCCCTTGCCGCCGCCCCGACCTCCGACCGTATTTCCACCAAATCTTGCCAGATCCAACACACGTCCGATTACGGAAACTGAAGAATTTCCACCTCCTCCTCCTCCACATCTACTACTTTGCACCAATGAGGATAACCACGAGGCTTACAACAAACAAGACGTCGATACTGATGAAGAATATGACAGGAAAACGACAAGAAAGCCTACAACACCACCAGCACCCCAATCTCCTCTTTCCGCGCTTCCTATACAATTTGCTATTCCTCCAGCGAAGCCCTCTAAACAAGGCAAGTCCGTTTTCTTTTTTATAAAATGTGAGAAAATAAGGCGTGCTAAGGCGCGGAATAAACCCTCGGCCACGTGACGTATTCGTCATTTTGGACTTTTTGGCATATACGTTTGTTTTGTACTACTCCACATATTCACCAAATTTCAAACCTCAAAATGTCTTAATTAGTAAAATATTAACTAATTAACAAAATATTAATTTTGACATATTTTCAAAACGTTAAATTGTCCACCTCACATAACGACGTATTTGTCGAAAATCTATTCTGCGCAGGTTCATAGCATCGTATCTGCATTTTGAAGTATTTACCGCTTCACATACATTTTTGGAATCCTCATAATTAGACGGACAATATGGCATGCATTTCAATATGATTGGAGTATTTTAAAAGTTTGACCTCTGTGTAAACTTAAGTTGACCCCTCGACACCACAATTTGAGGACCACTAAACTCCTTGCATTGATATAGGGGTTCCATGCATTAATATTACCAAAGGTTGTCACGCGTAGATGTTAGGGGCACATGAACGATGATATTTGGAACCCAGGCCCGTGCTCCTGCTCTATAAGAAATCCCGAGTAAGAAATATGCCATTGGGAATCAAACATTCACATTCACATTCTTGTGATTCAATAGTGAGGAAGAAGTAGCCATGATCGCCCCTTGCCACCACCTCGATCACCCACCGCATTTTCACCAAATATGTTGGAGATCTCCGAGGCAGGCAAGGCCGAAGCATTCTGTCCGATTGCAGAAATCGAAGAACTCCACCGCCCAACCTCTACCATTTCGGAACGATGGAATGTACGATGTATACAACAAACAATTACGGCATGAGACAGAAGGTCCATACGATGAAGACTACAACCAAAAAGCAGCACGAAAGCCCACATCACCCGCATCCGCAAATTCCTTAGTAACTGTACTTCCTATACAACTTAAGTTTCTCCGCGCAAAGCAAGTCCGTTTACTGTCTTTTAAAAGTTGCACGGAGCAGATACGGCGAGTTAAGCGTGGCGTGCACGCTTTGATATAGAAAATCACGTTCATGCGCTATAACTATGAGGTTTTAAACTTCATTGTGACCTCTTGTTTATTTATTTATTTATTTTGTTACGATATACGTTACGATAGACATTATTGCAGCTATAGGTTCGTGTAAAACTTGACAATTATTTTGCCAAATTACTAATCACAACTTGAAGCCAGTCTACAACCGGTTTAAAAGGAGATATGTCCGGACGGAACCATGGCAGGCTCCATCACAGAGGTTAGACTACGGACATTTGTTCATAGCGCCATATTGGATTTTTAACTGAAACACAATAATTTTTCCTAGATTTTTATCTACTTTTTAACCCAAGGCGAAAATTTTGTCTTTAATTTTTTAAGTCTATAAGTACTGTTATACAATATCTTCAAAAAGAATGCTTGGCTTCAACTTAGTTATCAGGTCTGGACTATATTTGTTACTGCTTATATCCTCACACTTCCTAGCCGCCATATTGGATTTTCAGCTGAATTTCCACCATTCCTTAGTTTTGCTGTTTTTCAAACCCAGGGGCATTTGTCTTTAATTTCAAAAATTTCTAAGTAAATTATACAGTATCTTTCAAATCAGACATATTAATTGCATGGCTTCGACTAATAATCATTTGCGATACTGATAAAGTGGGTTGAACCCGTATATGTACACCAACGGCTGTGCCATAGACGACGTTGTAGGTGGACTATGAGTCCGAAGAGACCATATTTAATCTCTGGCCGCCAACGGTATCAAATACGGCAAGATGGAGCATGTCTACCACCAGAATTTAGTACTATGGAATATTTTAAAATTGTTGTCCGCTTGTCACTTCATTATAAGATTTCGACAAATCTATTCGTGCTGATATGTTGTACGTTTACACCAGGTAAATCAATACGACTTACGTGGGTTGGATATAATGCGTGGCATCACCATTTATTACTTTAATTCGTTTTGAGGGAACAGACCTATTTATGTAAAATAAACGCAGCATGTGTTGTAGGGCATGTATGCATTTAAATAAGAGAGCGTAGGTATTGACCGCCTTGCAGCCTCTTAATTGAAGTGATGTAGGTTTGGATTGAATCATACTGATTTAGTGATAAAAAGCACCCAACATATGCATAATCGTACGACAAATCAGTCCACATAATAACAAATTCATAGCATTTGGTTTCCACATGGTGAAGGCAACCATAGTGCACAAACATTGCATGTGCAATTTAGCACATTTTTGAAGAGCGCCCCCAAATTTTTAAAATTTGATAGTTTTTGCACAGCTTAGGTTGGTATTGCTAGAAAACTACACCCGCGAACGAGCATGCTTCAAAAATGCGTATTTATCCAAATTAGCGATTTTGTAATTTAGAATTGGGATCCTAGATTGGACTTACGGCAGAGCTGGAAATGCTAAGTTTATATATCCGTCCCCATTGGATGAAATAGTGCCACCTCGCAAAAAGAACCCTCTAACTGATTTGCCTGAACCAATTAAAACACACTATGGATGGAGCGTAGGACACGTACATGACGCTATTTCTCGGCTATTCACATTGGAAGGCCGTTTCCATGCAAGCAGGTGGAATTTTATCGGGATCCTAATAATATTTAATTACAAAAAATTCCTTCGTTTGTGAGACACAGACATTTCGAGCTTAAACCATTCACAGATATGGGTACTAGCCATGTTACCAATGCAACCGTGTAAAAATCTCAAAATTGGGGGCGCTCTTCAAACAGGGCTAATATTGCTTTAATATCTCAAAAGGGGATAGTGAAATTTAAGTTTCTTTAGTATTAATTATACCGAATTTTGAAGCCTTTTTGTCTGCAATCACAGAACATCACTATGAATAAATCACTAAAAAAATCACTGACATTTGACATGAACACTGAAAAAGTACGCTGAATTATCACTTGATCTCACCTCTGAAAATATGATCATTTCAGTGTATTCGCAATTTCAGTCTGATTAGTGGGATCACCCTGGACATAATCACACTGTACTGCACTAATCCCACTTGAAATTATCACATTTTCATGATCATTTCCAGGCATAAATTCAGCGTTACTCTGTTTTCAATGTTCATTACAGATTTCATTGATTATTTCAGTGATTTTATTTTAATAGTGATTTACACTTAATAATGTATCTATTCCACTATATTTTCAGCTTTTAAAACAGACCCTTCCACAATAACATTAAGTGACACGGATAAAACAAATCAACTCTAATTCATGTTTCCAAACGACGATTTTCTTTTTTTTTGAGTAGTTCAAGTAGAAGATCCCTGAATGTCTGTATTAAATTGCTTTATAAACTATTTTTGTTTTTTTTTTTTTTTTTTTTTTTTTAAAAAACATTTCTTTTTTTTTTTTTTTTTTTTTTTTTTTTTTTTTGTTTTCAGATTAATGAGGCCGATTCCTAACTCCAATACCGTCCCCCACACCGATCAGAACAAGATTACCTCCTGGTGAGTAGTCATGTTTATGAGCCTCAGAAATCTAATTTCATCAACAAAATGCCATCCATTGCGAGAGAAATAGGCCCATTTGTCTTATTTTCTGTCTGAAAAATGGAATTTCTTTCACATGAGTCCTTACCACCTTGATTCAAATGGCTACAGTTAATCCTAGGCGGCTTTAACCAAGGATAATAATGAAACTTATTCCATTACAGCCTGTCTAAATAGTGTATGATCAGAAAAAAAATGCTTAAATGGTAAATTTCAAATAAAGTCATTCTTACAGAGGACCAGGCTTTCATGTCGTTTTGTTTCATCTTACTTGCTTTTGTATATTAAGAGATATAATCAATTTAGTACGATACATCAACATCGATTTTGTGCCACTTGTACGCATGGGCAGAGTTGTTTCGCCAGATAAATGGCCATGCTGTCTTTTAAAAGCTCACAAAAGAGTTCAATTTGACAAAAGAAACAACACACAGATTAAGTAAACAAAGGGAGTCTTGTTTTCTCGACACAAGCTTAGTAGTCAACACAATCAGTCCAATGAGTAATTTTCAAATTGAGTTTTTAATTGGTATCTGTTAAAATCATGCCAGAAGGAAGGAATTGCAACGCAAAGTACACACTCCAAATCCAACGAAAGGTTTAAAAATAGTGCACTGTCTTTGGTATTTACTAATTGTTGAAATCAATAAAAATTTGCAATTTGGAAACAAAGTATAAATGTCCGATAGAATTTGCGTTTCATGATACACCAAACCATAAAACTCTCCTCCTCCAGTTATACGCTCATGGTCTCTTCTAACATACAACAGTAATGTTATAACCTAATCTTAAAGCCAGAACTTCTGAAAGAGAACTTCCACCATTACGGTTTTTCGCATCTATTCAGAGTTTCGTTATGAATTTAATCCCTTTAAAAGAATTTCATATCTTTTCAAATGTGCATAACTTATGTTATCTTCTATCAACGTTTTCACGCAACCAGAAAGCGGCACAAGCTCGATTTTTCTGCAGTAAACTCGAGTTATCTATCGATTGAAAACAAGCAAATGAAGCTGAAACAAAAGATACTGGATGCCTGGTCGTTTTTCTTTAATGTGATGTACAAAACGACTTATTTATGTTTAAAATATAATTATGAAAAGAACTCTGTTTCGATTTACCATTTTTAGACGGCTGCGCTAAACCATGAACGGAAGAACATGTACCTTTTTGCAATAGAAAAATATAATACAATTGCAAGCTGATATGTTCCCTATGTATTTCGTAATTGAGAAGTGGTATATTGTATATACAAGGTGCTCAAACAACTTGACCCTAATTGTTTCCCGCATTTTGAATTTAAGTAACATATATCTAACTAAAAGTGCTATCATCTAAAAGGTATTTCTTATTTTTATTTTGCTGCAAGATCATACTTAACTGATTGGAATGTTCTTCCAGCAATTAAGAAAGGGTGTAATGAAATATGCTTATCTGATTGGATACCACGTATGTAGATATATGTTATTTAAAATTCAATGGCGGACACAACAGGGTCCTTTCTTTACTCACCCTGTAAATGTCGACATATTCATTTCTAAACGTTTCATTTAAGCATTTTATAATTGTATATCTAGAAGTATACTAGGGATAAAACTGAAAGAGTTGGAGACTTAAATCAAACAATTATATATAAACAGAAACAGGTTTTGCTATGTGTTTGGATAGCAATACCAATGAATTGCTCTATGCAAATGGAGATTTTACTTCATCACTATTTGTCAAATGTATAGCTCCAAAGGCTGTTTCACGCTTAATTTAGGTAAAACAGGAAAACTGATCGGTTTCGCCAGACTTTAGTTTTTCATAGCGTGTTAAGTTTTAGTTTCCTCACGCAGAAAAGGAATAAAAGAGCAGAACCAATGACATGAATATACGTACAGGACTACACTGAGAAAGATGTGAATGGAATATCGTAATCATGTCATCAGATGTGCACAGCACATGCCGCATAAGAAAAAACAGTTGTGTTCAAAGACTATTGATTGTGATGTATTATTTCGCAAATTAATGGTACATTTAGTTTTGGTCATACGGGCAGTAAAATAGGGCGGAGCCCAGAAGGTTTATGATTCATACAAGGAGCGCCATAACTGCACAACATGGGCTGGATGGGTCTTCCACCCACATCGTAAAAAGCATGCTTGAGCACTGGGCCGTGGCTTTACCGAGCTATTCAAAATGGCGTCCAAAGTAAACGCTATACATGATAATAATGGAATAGCAATAATCAGTAAATATTTATGTGAGAAATTATCTTACTGGACCCAATGATTAAGTTTCTGACACTTGTAAAATCGTCACACACGTAAGCTCAAAATGCCTGCCAAAACAGATAACTGTAGAAAATAATTTTGATAATATGTTGAAAATATGTACGAAATAGATATGTATGTATGTTATTGGATATAATTCACACATTGACGATCCATTTAAACTGACTGAAGATGTCAGCCAATATTGCAGCCAAAAAATGTAAAGACTTAAAAACACCATGATACAAATTCAAAATTATTAGCCACAAACACAATCAATGTTGTCTATGAAAGCGAGCGTTATAAAGTATCATAAAGATGTTATTGTGCAACTAGCCATGTACAGGGTATTTCGAAAATATTTTTAACCATAACAGTTGCTGTTATTGGGCTAATTCTAGAATTAACTGTTTTGTCACCATTTTGAAATAGAAGACTGTAACGACATAAATTGATTTATTGGGTCCAGGAAGACATTTCTTAACAGAAAAGTTACTACCATAGGGATGATTCGGCTATTATCGACATGGTGTTCACTGTGGACGCCATCTGGATAGTTCGGGAAAGCCACGGCGCGGATCCGGCGAGCATGTATTTTTATGATGTCTATGCTGCAAGAGCTATGCGGGTTTTCGTTTTATATAAATAAACTTCTGGGCCGCACAAGAGAAATGCATTATTGGACGAGTTCTTCTTTACCGCATGCTGCGATTACATCAGTTTACTATTGAATACTTAGGATTTGAGCCTGGGTTCGAATCATAATCCGACAGTGAAAGATCTGACTACGAGGAAATAGATAGTGATAGATCGGACTACGAGCTGGGCAAGAACCAACGCGTATGTGTCTTTTTTCCATTTTTTTAAAAAGGGAACATTCTGGTCGGTTGATTATGTGATAAGTTTGAAACAGTAAGGTTTGGTAAGATGTCAAGAAAGAATCCATGTTCTCGATTTAGCTTCTCGAGATAAAGATGAATAGGTCCGCCTAAATGACCATCAGACTGGAATAGTTTATTTTTCCGCAATGCAGTCGAGTCTACAGTTTTAAACGATCTGTGTGCCACAAAAACATTGTTACGGCTTGACCTTACCCACTCGGACGAACATGTCAACGTCACTGCCGGTTGGTAGATTAGAATCTGTATACAATGATTTCTAAAGAGGAAAGAAAAAGATCTTAGTTAAAGATGCGTAAACCTTTAGAATTTCGATCTACTTTTAGTAATCTTGAATTGTATGTTCTATTTTAGGACGATATACCATCTCCACCTCGCTGACAAAGGCTCACAGTCTTTCTAGTCTTACTTCGCCTAGTTTTAAGAAGAGATTTGATTTAAAAAAGAATTGGAAGAAACTTAAGCGATCTATGAGAAAGAAAACCGTCCTTTGACTCTGGCGACATGCTGATGACGAACTCACAGAGGATCCTTATGCGGATCACAGTTGACTCTGAAAAGAAACCGAGCAAGAAGCGACACCCCCCTCAACAACGTAGACGTGATGACCCACTCCAATGCCTGTGGAAACCGATTTACTGCTCCTGTCAAACCTAAACTTATCACACCACCGGCTTCTTCCTAGGCGATAGTTCGTGCCTCCTAACATTACCACCAAGTGTGATGCTGATAGAAAGATGATATCGACAATGATGACCAGTCAGATGAGTACGAACAGGTGGTGATGGCCGCCAGCTCCTCCACAGAAAAGAGTGCTCATTTCGGATTACAATCGCCATCTTACATAACTCGCATCCTTCTCCTACTTCTTGAACTCCAGTCCTCTACAAAAGGCAGTCGAGTACGCGCACAAAACCAAACGCAGCCATTTCGGCAGCATAAGGATGCGCACCTCCACCTCCTCCAAAGGTTGCAATGGTAGTGCCACTTACCAAAAAGAACCGAATGTGCAAGAGGTAAGTTTTTGCGGGCTTGTATTTTTTTAAATACGCCAAAAAATCGCTGTCCCTCTAGTTTTCCTCTCCTTCGCTCAATCATCGCGGGCGCAAATCCTTGGCACGAGCTCACAATAGAGAGGGTTTAATATAATCCATTTTTTATTCTCGAGTCAGTTGAAGTCATGCGTTTAGGCAGATGTTTTACGTCTGCATTTTCGCACCGCCTTATACATGCGCGTGGGTATGGCAGCGCTTTGAATCAACGCTCGCGTTTTAATGCTGCTGCCACTGCATAACATGACGTCAATCAATCAATCGATTTTTATCAGTAAACAATGCATAAAATCGTCATTTCTTGACAAATACGGCGTGTTAAGCTTAGCCACTTCCAGGGTTCTTTACTACAACCATTTCCAATACAACAGTGCAACAAATGGATTTTGATAAAAAATAGTGGGCGCAGTTTCTTTACACTTTGAAGAAATCGCTGATAGTGGCTTTAATTAGAATGCAAAATATGGCCGATCTGTATTGGGCCTGTGGGAGGTTACAAGCCAAAGGTCGGTAAGTCACATATTGAACCTTTTAAACAGAGACGGTATACATTTTCTTATTGATTGCGAGGCCCTGAACAACTTGAGACCATTTTAACAAAATCGGACCAAATTTTACCCAGGGACGACCTTCAATTATTTGCATCCCATTGTACCAAAACTAAGTCATAGATAGGGGAAACTATATTTTTTTAAAGCTTAGCAATAGCTAAATAAAATAATATTTTAACACGATTTGAACACTAATGTACCTCTGTACAAATTTTCCCCTTATTTCTACACTTTCCATTGTAGAGTTCCTTAGATTTTGACTATGTTATTCCAGATATCAAATACTACCAAAAGTAGTCATAAAACCTCTTCCTGCAATTTGTTGGTCAAAACATAAATCAAAGTTGACAATTTGAAACATCCAGTACAGGAAGTTTGGTATACCTCTCGCTTACTTCAGAAGGTCACAGTGAAACCCTCAGTACATGAAGTTGATAAATTTATTAACAGTATATTTGCAGATTTCTTAGTGAAGCTATTAAGAATAAAATGATTACGTAACACATTGTTTAATTAATATTTCAAAATGTATGTATTCAACTTCCTCCACAAAATTTGTTTTTGGTACATTTTTAACTCCCACTTCCGTAGATATGAGAACATAAACCTCAATGTAAGGATCATTGTGCAACCTAATCCAAAAATAAAACAATTGTTTTTAAAATTTTACATTTATTTCTAGGAATTCCCAAGAGACTTGTGCAACTTGAGTGTCGAAGCAATAGCACAGACATTACGTAATTTGAAGATACCGGAGAACGTGGTCGATAATTTCTTGGAAGCACAGATTGATGGTCAAATATTTGTGTGTTTAGACGATGGAATTCTGGATGATCTTGGTGTTGGATCACTACATAAATTGAAAATCATTAAATTCAAGAATGGCTGGAGACCAAATTACCAGTCAAATTGACACATATTCATCAATATTGTTGCTGTTAATGAATGTTCAATTTTGAATGGGTGTACCTATCTGTACAGATCCATTTTCTCTTATAAGGAATACTTATTTTATGGTTTGTCAGTAAACAATATATTTGCTAATCCGAAACATCGATAAAATCATCAAAAAAATATTTTTGTATTTTTGTTACTGGCAAGAATATGCAAACATAACCTGCAAGTGGTTGGCTTGAAATCCGTGTATTAAGGACACGGCGGTACTTCTTATCTGATTCTGTAATTTCTATACGTGCGTATCTAAATTCCGACTTGAGATCAAAAAAGCCTTTCCCGGTGAATATCACAGATTTTCAGCGTGATATTGTGCACCATGATCAATACAGTTTGCCCTCAAACACAAGCATTATTGATCTTTGTTCATTGTGTACTGGTGTAAACCACAATCAGCTGTTTAGTGCAGGTTTTGAGACGCTGTCGCTGTGTGTCTATTTGCGGGAGACGGTATGGCAAATTTCCTCAAATACTTCATTTTGTTCACTATTTGGTGGTTTGTTTCTAAATTAAAGCAGTTATAAGGAATTGTACACACTTATCCCTGATTTATAAGTTACAAACATGCATTTCCACATTTTTTCGATTCACTCCCATTATCGCTGCTAATCCCTTTAACGTTATTATTATTATTTTTATTATATATTCAAGACACACGTTCGGAACCAACCATGTTCGTGGTAGTAAGCTGTTTTGGATAATATCATGCTGGCCTACGAATTAAAGAAAGGACACTAAAACCACCTTTAAGGATAGATAATGACTACAATTTTATGACACACTCTTAAAGAGATGGCAATGTTTATCTTGTATCTTCGAAAATATCAATGAAGAATTTGTGAAAATATAAATTTCGAGAAAGTTGATGATGGGGTGTTTTTTAAAGGAGAACCCGTACAACGAATAATATTAAACAATATACACTATAAAATAATTATTGACCACATATCGAGTGGTTTCATAAAAAACGGAATGATATAACTCTAACAATGAATTAAAACCATCTAGTCTGACCATGTGCTATTTAAAAAATCGCGCTAACTAGTGTATAACGTGTTATGCGATACGACCGGCACGTTTCGGTCATACATGCCATAGGAAATGCACATTATGAAAGCATCATGCGTGAAGATGTATGACGCTACTGTGCCGTCCGTATCGCATAACACAAATACATATCCCATATACAGTAGCTCGAATTTCAAATAGCGTGTGGTCAGACAAAATGCCTTTAATTCGTTTTATGGTTAGTATAATTCCGTTTTCCCATGAAACCACTCCATATGTGTTCAATAATTGTGTATATAGTGTATATTGTGTAAGTTATTATTGATAAAGGTTCTCCTTTAATGTCATATTTTAAAGAAAACAATTTACAAAATCATTTTTTTTCGCATTTATTCAAACAAAAGATTTTTAATTTGATGATTTTCAGATCATTTATTTTCTATTGATCCTCATTGACACATAAAATGCTTTTAAAAAAATATGTTTATGCGCATTCAATGGAAAGTTGTACCAATGGATAATGCTATACCGTATGGTTTTTATTTCAGTAGTGTGAGTATGTCTGTTTGTATGTGTGCGTAAACGCAGGTGTGTGTGTGTGTGACGTACTCTCTTAAAATGAAAGAGTGAAAAATTACTCTGAATTTCGGAGTGATTTTAAATTAACTCTAATCGAGTGGCTTTTAGCTCTAAAAGAGCGAGAAATGCAGCGAGACACCTTAACTCGAGGGTTAACCGAGCTCACTCTGTTACCGAGTGGCTCAAAATGCCACTCTTCTTCGGAGTGAAGCTCACTCTGAACTCTTATCGAGCTGCTTTTAGCTCTAAAAGAGTGAGAAAATACTCTTTTTCGGAGTGAACTAATAGCCAATCAGAACCACCGCAAATCTCGTGATTATTTTCAAACAACATGGCGGACGAGTTAGGCGAGACCGTCAGCAAATGGTTGACCGAAGTTGAAATTAGTGAAGAAATCATAGAGATCTTTACTGGTGAGTATATTGTGTGTGTCGGTCACAATTCATAGCATTTACAGACAAAGTGTGGAGAAGCATTAAATGTTATTTACTGTAATATTACTCGTAAATACGGCCCGGGAAATACGGTAGTCTGCGCCAGGCTAGGCCAGGCCTGTGCATGTATGAAACGCACAATCATGCATGTCACGGGCATGCCATGCACGTCATGCATGCCACAATCGTGCATGTCACACTGAATCATGCCAATGATGCGCCACAATATTCATTAATGTCACGATGCTATGAATTATGACCTACACATACAATATGTGACCCACCACTACAAAACCAGGAACAAGTCGCAGTTACTTATTCCTCATATGATTAGAGCCACTTCAAAATTCTAAATCACCAGTCATCTCATCTGGTGTGGGGGGGGGGGGGGGGTTTTCATCTTTTAAGAACCTTCATTGTTATGCTGCACGATTCATTCACCCAACCAAGTGGGCAACAACTGTCTACATAAAGCACAGCTGACTGTTAGCATTCCAGTCATTTGTCTATCACAAGCACAGATGCTTAAATACAAGAATACCTCCAAAGTCGCAAAAGCATCATGTAGTCATTTTTTTTCCTACTTAATAATCCATCACTAGCTAGTGGGATTAATCTGCATAAATGCGACTGAAGTCATACTTGCTTTCATTGTTAAAGATTAATGAACTGGGAATTTGGATATTTCTGACGCTCGATCACATGAGGAATAGTCACTGCCCCCTTGGTCATGGTATTTTGTAGTGGTGGTCACATAGACTCACCAAGCAAAAATTCACAAAGAATCACAACTCTAAAAGAGTGAATTGGCTAGTTCACGCTTTCCCCCACAGCTCAAAAGAGTGACTAGTTCACTCTAAAAAGGAGTGATCACTTCACTCTTTGCTTAGAGTTTTTTTTTTTCACTCTTTATTTAGAGTGAATCTCACTCTAAAGATGCGTCACTCAGATGGCACTTTTTTGGAGTGAGATTTCACTCTTTTGGAGTGGTTGTTCACTCTTCGTTTTAAGAGAGTATGTATTGCGCATGTGTGTACGCGTGTATGTGACAGGGAATTGCAGTAAAAGTTGACTGCAATCTGATATGGATGGGAACAATTATTATTACCTTTGATCTGACCTAGTGCTTTCATTTGACATGGTACTTCCCACTTGCATCACTCTAATTTATTTATAATAGCATATTTCTGTTATGTTTATCATTATCTGTTGTTATATTACCACGATTAGTCCGTCATTTCGATTAGTTTTAGGCATACTCTCCCTACATTGGGGACGCATTTTAATTGGACGGTAAATTAGATTGATATGAAGGGGATTGGTCTGCCTCCAATATGTCTTAATTAGAGATTATTTCCTAGTAGATTTCGGGTCTTCTTTATGCTGAATTACATGTCTCTATTAAACCGCATTTGGAAGAATAATATGAGATATATGTATGTCAGTATACTATTTGAGTACGTACTTATCTTCGTTGGTGCTATTCTTGTTTTCGTTTGTCTTAAATAATTGACAAATAGAATATAAACCTTAGGTTATAAGCACCAACTAGAATGTCGTAACGCTTTAAAGGCGTAAAAAAATATAACCGCCCTATAACATGTTGAAAAATGGACTAGAGTAATTGTGTTTTGAAGTTTTATGCTATTTCTGATTGGTATGGTATAGGTCCGGGGGTAAGGTTGTGCAAGGGGAATCAGCATTCGCCTCATAAGCAGAAGGTTGTGTTTTGGGTTCGAGCCCCGCTGTCGCAATGTGGGTGCACTTGGGCAAGGAAATTTTTACTCTCTTGCCTCTCTCCACCAGGAGTACAAATGGGTTCGGGCATATGCTGGGATGCCAAACATCTCGCTGTGGCGGGAGAAGTGCGAACCCCCCCCCCCCACACACCAGCAATATTATATGAGGGAGTCAGGCTGCGAGGTCATTAATGTTCGTTACTGAAGTTGGGATTAGAGGTTGCGAAATATACGTTAGACAATGGCGACATATCCGCTACAATCGACTCAATTTTGGCCATCTCATTTAAATTTACTCTCCAAACAGACCTCTACCCTTTTGGCATATGCTACGAAACGCCTTTTGGCAACTTGCTCATCAACAAAAATGTTGGATGAATAAATTTGAGAAAACACTTGAAAATTGATATTTTTAGGATTTTAGTTTCAAATTGGCCGTTGCCTTCATCTCTTCGTGCAGCAGACCACAAGTAGTTTTTTGCATGGGAAGAGTGAAAGTAGCGTAAGTGGATGTTTTGGTTACGAGATGGACTAGTCATATTTAAGCTCGTCACCATCGCCGCGTCCGAGCCGTTAGTTGCGATTTTGTATTGAAGCAGGCTGGGCTAGGCTTGGCATGCACTGATGATTTTACGATCACGTTTGTGTATTGTCGTTGATTGTAACATATGCACTTTATTACTAGTTCAAAGTAGTACCATATACCCATGATACATGTGTTTCTGTAAAAAATTCATATATGCTCACACATCACTCACTGGGCTATCTACACGAGCGGATCACTGTTGACCAGTTGTCTTGCATTGGTGTATACATACCTCATGTACAAGAGTATCGTGTTACTGCACACAGCCCACAGCGTACTCTGTTGTGGTCTTGAGAGTGAGGGTGACGTATACGTAATGACGTGACTCTGCCTTCGCTTTAGCTTTTCGATGGTGCTGCGTTATTCACGTGGCGGTTGCAATGAACGGCCAGCGCGGGCGTTTTTCTCGGTGGCAAAACCTAACGCGCACAGTGTACATCCCCCTCAACTTGAGATTGAAATATATGGAGTGCGGATTGGAACCCGCTTCTATCGCGGATTCTATTGCACACACAGTGTCACGCCTAATACGCGCGATTCCATGACGCACTGACGTGCACCACTTACGCTATAATTTGATTTGTCGCAACAATCATCTTGTAATGGCATGAAAATGTGCATCGGCGACAGTCCAACGCCCTTCACATCTGGATGTTGGAAGTACCACATACATGATGCGGATCTGGTGCCCTGTGTAGATGCCCCACTGTATTGTTTTTCGGTCTTTACATTTCCTTTGTGAACATGACTCTGGTTGTCTGGAACATTCCGCTCAGTGGTTTCTTCTAAGCCTGTATGAAACAATTTTTGACTCAATCGTTTGCAGTATGACGCGTGACGTCTGGCGTAACGCAACTAACGATGTGGGTTTAGAACAGCAGGACTCGTCCGCACTCAATTGGCGAGTCCGAGTCCCTCAGACTTGGACTCATGCTCGTGGACTCATACTCGGGGTCCACGACTCGAACCTCAGGGCCCCATGCCCTGGCACTCGGATTCGCCCGCAGACTCAGGCCCCTCTGGACTCGGACTCAATTGAACCCCGGTGGATCTCTGACATTCAACAAAACACAACACCATCTATCTCCCACTACTGGCAATACTAGTAGATTGAATGATCACCAGATACCATGATTGTTTACCTGCCTCAATCTTCTAAAATATTATAAATATGCTGACCAACTATTTAAATCAGATGAACATGATATTAAATAGTCGAAATGCACCATTCTCCCTAATTTTGTGCCTGCTCAAAATCAGAAAAGTCAAAGATAAAGTGGAACTTGAATAGATGCTTGTATTTTATTGTTTTACATACATCAATGCACGAACAAGCATGAAGTAGGGCGTACAGACGCCAAGACTTTGCGGAAAACGTGTGAAGATCGTACTCGCGTGGAGTTTTTAATAGTCTGATGAATAGCACTCGCCTCTCTTTAGCAGCTTAATTGGTAATGCCATCGCTTGAAACTAAAATTGTTTTGCCTTGTCAAGAAGGGTCGCTGTTGCCCGATTGGCTGAGATGAATGCCCTTTCACCGCCTGGAGGGAGTCTTGCCCAAACGCCAATGGAAGAGGAGATGGCCACTCCGCCTGCGCGCACTATTTGCATTCCATGGTATCCTTGAGGTAATAATTTTCTTAAATAGCATTTTGACATCAATTTGAGGCACTTTACTCGTCGTTCATCTATTTCGCATCAAATTTGCCCACTATCAATCGTACTCACCTTTAGGCAATCCTTGTGATGGGCTTTACGTTTAGTGCTTTTAGCTTGTACACCTGGCACTACTATTTTGTATTTCCCTATAGGGTTTTTTAATGTTAAAAACAAAAACATGGCCACTTAACAGGTTTGATTTTCATCAGAATACAAAGGGAGACGAATCTGAAGTTTGTCTGCTTCAAAATACCTCAGTTCGTAGAGCCGTGGTATGGTCTAAGAGGTAGGTTGATTAAAGTTAGTTGCAATATTGAGCATATTTCATACAACTTTCGGTCTAAACATACAAAAATAACTGACCATTCTAGAAATGATTGATTATACGGACAATAAACATCTATATTAAAATATACTTTAACTCCCGAATGTTGCATTCTTCATTTGATCCATTATTCCGATCAATTGAGTACGAAATGACGAACATCTATGCTTATAGCCCGAAGACCCATTTTCAAAATGCACTTTACTGCCATTTCACAGAGTTGTACATACTACACAAATGAATGGCTCAAACAAACTGTGGACCTGTTCCAAGAAAGGACATTGTCTTTGATTATCTCTTTCTATAGGCAACATCATGAAACCTTACACAAAGGGCAATTGAAATCTGAATTGTCATTTTTTCACATGGATTTTCAACCTTTCAAGCACAACTCGGCTTGCCATTCCTTCAATATTTCTGCTGAATTAGGCTTAAGAACGCGGAAACATCAGTACAAAATTCAGTTCAACTGTGCTTGTAATATCTATTATAAAAACTAGTCACCGTTATTTTTTGTTACTAGGTTTACAACACTTTAACACGTGCCCAAGCTAAAAAACTTCCGTTAGTGGCCCAAGGTGGGGGGGGGGGGCGTGTTTCCTAGGACCCAACCCAGATAACCACTTTCCCATGGGAGTTTGATCATGAAACTACACAAGTATGGTGGTCACCTAAGAACAACATACCCACAATACAAATTGAAATCCGAACTTGGACCTATGACCTATGGGCAATTGAAATTGTCACTCCTCCTGCGCGCACTATTTGCATTCCATGGTATCCTTGAGGTAATAATTTTCTTAAATAGCATTTTGACATCAATTTGAGGCACTTTACTCGTCGTTCATCTATTTCGCATCAAATTTGCCCACTATCAATCGTACTCACCTTTAGGCAATCCTTGTGATGGGCTTTACGTTTAGTGCTTTTAGCTTGTACACCTGGCACTACTATTTTGTATTTCCCTATAGGGTTTTTTAATGTTAAAAACAAAAACATGGCCACTTAACAGGTTTGATTTTCATCAGAATACAAAGGGAGACGAATCTGAAGTTTGTCTGCTTCAAAATACCTCAGTTCGTAGAGCCGTGGTATGGTCTAAGAGGTAGGTTGATTAAAGTTAGTTGCAATATTGAGCATATTTCATACAACTTTCGGTCTAAACATACAAAAATAACTGACCATTCTAGAAATGATTGATTATACGGACAATAAACATCTATATTAAAATATACTTTAACTCCCGAATGTTGCATTCTTCATTTGATCCATTATTCCGATCAATTGAGTACGAAATGACGAACATCTATGCTTATAGCCCGAAGACCCATTTTCAAAATGCACTTTACTGCCATTTCACAGAGTTGTACATACTACACAAATGAATGGCTCAAACAAACTGTGGACCTGTTCCAAGAAAGGACATTGTCTTTGATTATCTCTTTCTATAGGCAACATCATGAAACCTTACACAAAGGGCAATTGAAAATCTGAATTGTCATTTTTCACATGGATTTTCAACCTTTCAAGCACAACTCGGCTTGCCATTCCTTCAATATTTCTGCTGAATTAGGCTTAAGAACGCGGAAACATCAGTACAAAATTCAGTTCAACTGTGCTTGTAATATCTATTATAAAAACTAGTCACCGTTATTTTTTGTTACTAGGTTTACAACACTTTAACACGTGCCCAAGCTAAAAAACTTCCGTTAGTGGCCCAAGGTGGGGGGGGGGGGCGTGTTTCCTAGGACCCAACCCAGATAACCACTTTCCCATGGGAGTTTGATCATGAAACTACACAAGTATGGTGGTCACCTAAGAACAACATACCCACAATACAAATTGAAATCCGAACTTGGACCTATGACCTATGGGCAATTGAAATTGTCACTCCTCCCAAAAGAGTGGGTCGCATTTTTCCATCCTCAGCAACTCCAATATAAGTTTTGAACCCAAAAATTTCATAGCTCTACTCTAGAAATCAACCAATTACATAATCATGCAAATAGCACCAAATTTATACATCTTGTATTTTTCTCAAAACTTCAAAATCACCTTATTTTTCCCATAGACTTCCACAGTTGAGCCCGTCATGACAAAATTAAAATTGTGCTAATCAGCATATAAAGGGTTATTGATTTAAGTATTATTTATAATTAATTAATTGGCCTCCTAAGGTATATATCTACGCATAAATCCCAAGATGATAATTACTTTAATTTTTTAAGTTAGTAAATATCTTGATGTTTCACTTCGTTATTGCCCAAGGGGGGGGGTTTCCTGGACCCAACCTAATTTATTCTAATGAAGCCGTGGGCGTATTGAATTGTTTAGTATATGAGAAGTGTATTCATAATCAGACAATTAGCAATAAAACTCCTTGAAAAATTGATTGCGTTAACCGAGAAATCGCAAAAAAAATAAATGTTGGGTACATGGAACCCCCCTTGGGCACTTAATTGTAACGTGTGGTATAGCAAGCAAAAGCCCAAACCCCAAGGAAGGAAACAGATCTATTGCCTATAGAACCACTGGTAACATCCGGTGGTGACGTAAGCCATGACTTTTGACCCCATTTCGAGCACAACTTACGACCTTCAATGATGTTGAAAATATTGTACCATAGTTTAAAATATCATACAAGATCATTTTCTGCTGCCAAATTTCAGCCAATAGGAGTCATTCGAAACTTGAATTTGACTCCTTACTCACTCGAAGACCCCGTAATGACTTCTAGCTGAATTTTATTGTATTTTAAATGCAAAAGTACAAGTTTCATTAACTCCTTGCATATTGATATGATTTTTTGAAGGTCTTTTCGATTGAGGTCGGAAATGACCCTTCAATAACTTGGTGTTATCCTTTAGCATTTTTTGGGCAAATTTACAATTAACCCCTTAATGACCCTTGACCCTATTAAAAACCCTAATGTACGCGGGAAAATGCATTGCAAAGGAAAAATAATTTTTATGCTTAGTTTGGATTTTTAAAAAAAAAAAAAAAAGCCTAAGTTATTTGATAAAAACCGTAACCTTACTTTTGACATATATTGAAATACATTGCATACACCGGGTAACATTAATGGCAGATGAGGTTATGTCCGCTATTTTTTTACTTTTGAGATCAAAAAAAAATAATATTTTGAATATTTTTGGTTTTGACGGAATCGACCCTTTAATGACCTTCGACCCCAAAACTGTGGACAACCCAAAGACTTGGTTGGTAACAATGCATGTACGCTAACCAATGTCACTCTTCTGTGTCTTTGTAAGGACACGGCTTTTGAATATATTTTTGGATTTCGACATAAATGCGCCCCTTAATGACCTTTGAACTCCTTATTCCTGGAACCCCTATATGAGGCAGTTGGTCAGTTTTCCCCTGGCAAAGTTTAGTTAAGCGGCGTATCCATGGCCGTGTAGGACGAAGATTTTTCTTCCAATTAAACTACATATTTGACCTCTGTGGCAGGGTCAAAGGTCGATGGGTGTCAAAGTATGTGCACAAGGTGATGAATTCTCCTGTTCATTTGCTGGCAAGTCTGTTAACTATTGATCAAGGCCCATCGCTGCCTTACGAAGATTGACAGGAAAGAGACCTTTAGCTATGTGGCTCATAGGCCACTGGTACACCGCCGATGGTAAATATATACATGACCTTCGACCTCTAGGTCGAGCACAATTTGGTGAATGATCTGAAGATGCTTTAATGGGCTTTATCTGTTCTTCGACAGGCTGAGATGGAACCTATCGAGAAAATTGAACGTCTTTATCGGTTACTTCGGTGCTCGCAGACACGGAACGTAACACGCATATCCCTACAACCGCATCCATTGTCCCACATGCTTTTCGATATTTTTGAAGTCTTGAGAATTTTTTAAACACTGGTTTCCATTTACGTCACGTTTGTTTTCAATTTCGAAACAGGATTACGTACTTACCGACCGCCGTAGGCTGAGATTATAGCCAATTTGGTCTCAGTAGTCATTTCTGGGTCAAAAAAATCATGAACACCTCGAACAGGTATTTTTCCAGTGCAAATAAAATATTCTACCTTGCTTAGTTCTTGATAAAATTTCTCGAAGTTTATTTACGCTTAAACAGATTGACCTGTAATGACCTCTGACCCCCAAAATAAAATACCTTGCTACATTGGGTAATCATTATCATTGTAAAGTTTGTGTCACTCTACTTTTTTTTGGATTACAATGCTGTAATCCACTCGGATGACCTAAAATAATGCAAGATACGTACTTTGTGCAATCCAATTCTCACATAGAAGATGAAGTTAAATCGAATTGAATTAGGGGTCAATAACTTCTTCAAAAAGTATCTGGTTGTTTGCGTGATGGGCATTTCTAGGAGATAAAATACCAACTCGTAGTCGTGTGTTTATTTCGAGGAAGTCCCAACGGAGCAAGGTATATAGGTAAATATACTGAATTGTTTAGTTGTAATACTAGGAGAACATCCTCAAATAACCGTTTTAAAATAACGCGCACACACACCATGACGAAGGTGACGTTTTTTAAATCTCTATTGAATGTTAAATGTGTACATTGGATCTTTATCAGATACCATTTCCCACTTATCGCATGTCCTCTATACTTACCTCCCATTAGGCAACATAATATTAATTTTTGAAAAACACTTCATACGAGCGGAAAAATGGACTGTTGTTTGTTTATTCATTTGATCCAGACCTCTTTTCTTCAAGTTATACTGAGAGCATACGTTTACTGTTTCTGGTTTTTTTAGCAGTTAGTGTCACCGTCATTATATAAATATTCATGCCTTCTTTGTCAACTGCAGAGTAAAGCTACAAATACACCTGTAGAGCAAGCCACCAATAACTTGTTATGCCTCCTGAAGACGATATGAGTCGTATCTTGTGTCTAATCATCGTCCATTTCCTGCAAAATTGACCTCCCAAAACCTCCGACCGCAGGATCACTACATCCTCACGCGCGTTCGTAATCTTATTAAACTGCTTTTGCTCTGATTTATCACTCTGCCTGGAAAATGTTAATGCTTTGGAAAATGTACACATAACTTTCTTGTGAACTTGAATTTGTTACGGTCACCTTGACCAGGCCAAAACCACTCAAAACTAGGATCAACTCCTGAATAACTATACAATACACTGTGAACTTGATTACAAATTTTAAAACAAGTATATTATTTTAATTGTGTGGCTAAATCAATCTTATTCACACATCGTTAGTACAATGATCAAAGATTGTAATCTCTAATAAAGTTTTAACCAGTGAGGTAAATAATGAATAATTTACTGGGTGGGCCAACTGTAATTAATTGACCCAAAAAGTATGAAAATAATTTTACTGGGTTGGCCAACTTTAGTTCCCCAGAATTCCTCAACAAATTTGCTATTTTATAAACACAAAACACGAAAGCTTATAGTGTCAACAATGGATTATATTATTAAACTTTGTATGTAAATAATACCATCATCTGTGACAAGTTACTGCATGATACACAACATCAAAGACGGCGAGGACATTTCCAGAAAGTCACTCCTTTGTCATTTTTTTACACCTTTCGAATGCAACGCAATGTATAAATCACAACTGAAGTGAATAAGCCCAACTCTGTCTTTATGTACAAAGGGCTTTAGTATGCGCTGTCTATGGGCGATAGACATAAAGAAACCAGGCCCGTTAGCCAGATTTATTTGGGAGGATGCGTATTTTCCATAATGGCCACTCTCTAGCAGAAGCTCGAGAACGAACTGATGTGCATGGGTATTTTCAGAACGTAGAATAAAAAGGTTTGAATATTTTAATCTTTTAGTAAGAAGTATTGAGGTTAGCATATATCTGAGTTTTTAAACTGGTATCACTTTTCCTACAATCCAAAATAAGAGTAATTATGAATTGTAGTGGCTTTCAATTTGTCCTTTTTTAAATAATAATTTAAAATCCAAAATTGGAATTAAGGCCCTTTTGGAAATGAGCTCTTTTATAATCAGTTGTGCATTTTATTTCAGATAAATTTGTATTTAAAATTAAATTTAAGAGTAAATAAGTGTTTCACCTCTTTGGTATGAAACTGTTGTGTTTGTTCAGAAACCTAATTTTTTTCATTGAAAATTTGATGTCGATTTGGACATATCATTTTGGACTAAAACATTTATTCTTTTTATTCGTAAATTCACAATTTATTAATTTTTTTAATTTTGGCTATAAACAAATAATCGACAACAACTTCCACAATACAAAAAATTGCACGAAACAAAATCACGCACGAACCTCGCACGAACCACCTCTTTCTAAAGTGCACTAAACATCGCTCATTTGACAATTTAAGTATAGTGGTGAATTTGTACCAATTAAAAAATGATACAATCACTTTTATTTGAACTCATGCAATGATATTAATTATTATTCTCAAATTTGGTCGCTTTTCGACCCTTTTTTTTATTATTTCATCCATGAACTCTACTTGGACTGGCAAATACCCTATTGTCTCCCCTTCCCAGCTAGTGAGCTTTATGCATGTCAGTCCACTTACATCTAATCAATCACAATATTGAGGCCCCCTTGCCCCGGATCCAATAAAGCAAATCCACTTGTTTCATATTTTTTAATAATCATTTTGATATAGATACTTGCTGCTCAGTAGCTTAGTACTTTATTTTGAGGGAGGCTCTTTGTAGTGTGAAAAAAGAAATATTAATTTTAAAGTTATCTAGAGTGATGATTACAAAACACAAAAAAAAAAGGACCAAAACCCATTATTTATTTTGTTTTTGTTCAAAAAAATAAATCATTTTTTTTGTTTATTACAAAAAATACTGTCATTTGCATTTTGGAGCATTTAACTGCATGTTTGTTTTGTTTTATTTTTATGAAATTCAGAAAATTGGGCTTTTGGCCAACCATCCATATTTTATGGTTTTATAACTTAATAATTATAAAACATGATTACAACTAGTTTTGACTTAATTTTTGGTATGATCTAAATAAACAATAACATAAGTACAGTTGCATTTGGTGTTTGAGCTACTTACTACAAAAACTACATTTTATTTGGACTATCTATAGTGCATTTGGATTAGTGTTCACCATTCCACACGCTTTATTTATCCCGAATCACGAGGTGATCATTATTTTGTGTATTGTACACACAACAGAGATGAATTTCAGTATCTTCCATCCATTTACGATATCCCAGAGAAGCTGAGAAAGAAGGAGATGTCTCGATTTATTGATCCATTACCCAGATTACTCTCAGTCACCATCTGCATTGTTTGGCTAACTTCAAGGGCCGCTCGATTGCACCTTTGAATTAATCTGTTCATCCGACTCACCCGCCATCGGAAAGTTTTCAGAACAGAAGGAATTAACACACTGCTCTACTAAAACAGTTTATTAATATGCCTCCAAAAGTAGCTAAAATTTCTCTGCTGTAATTGAATCCCGGTTGTTCTGATCGATAATTTATTTATTTATTCATTGGCGAAATAATTGGGGGAAACAGTACTTTTTAACGAAAGAAACCAGCAAAATTAGCCCTTGATGTAATGTTTTGAGGTCATCAAAGGGACGTTGTTATTTTTAGGCCTAATTTAAACCATATCCGGTTAGTTCCTTTGAAATACGATATGATGAATAGTTAGATAAATGCATTTGAATACAATCAACCATCCTGTTTGTGTCCAGACAGGTGTCAAAAGAGCCAAATGCTTGAACATTTGGGTCAAAGTTGTCTGTAGTATGCAGAAGAGTACGTATTCGCTGTCCTGGTCATGACCAAAGTGTATGCTTTGAGTAAATGCCGTTGACACTGGGTAATGGAATAGTTTCTGGGATTTAAAGTACCGGATATTTTTTTTAGGATAACGAATTTTCTCTACAATTGCACTTGATCAGTTGTAGACCAGCTAACCGAGACTAACATTTCGAAGGTTTATTGGACAAAAGGTGCAAAAGAAAACCGCAACCTTGTTTGGACTTGCCTGCATCGTAAATGTTCTCTATAGAAACCATCGCGGTCGTGCAACGGCAGAATACTATAAAATCATCATCTTATTACATAAAGCCGGCGTATCAGCTTATTCACTTCAGGTGCGATCCAATACGTTGGTAAGCATTTTCAATATGTAAAAACGGGGTTCGAGAAAAATGGGGGGGCGCTTCTTTCTGGAAATCTCCTATGTCTCTTTAAAGAAGTTTTCATTTTGATGTTATTACTTAAACGTTTCAAAATATTTCACTATCCAATCGGTTGGACTGATTTCATTGCTTTTTATGTAAGGGAGGCTTAGAGAAACTGAATGGTCGGATTTTGATTGGAATCAGCCACCTTTATGAGGTCCTAATTTTTTGCTGCATACTGTTGATTGATCATGACTGAAAAATACGAACTCATCTACTAATTTAATATTTAACATGGTGAAATGATACTTAATTAACAGTTAGATTTACAGTTGAGGCCAATAGTTTTTAATTTTGTTGCAAAAATGATCTGCAGTCAAGTAAGATGTAACTATTGGCCCCACCCAGCTTTCTCTTGTTTTACCTTGAGGTTTTTCTTGCCAATTGACAGCAACTTTGTCCTGTGTGTGTGACCTTTGACCTCAGATTGTTCTTTGCTCAGGTTAACGGTCTTTTTGGCATTTATAACGAGCATTTTATGGCAAATGACCCCCTGCAGACATGACGTTTTGATTTTTTTTGGGTCACCCTGACACCGAAATAAACCGCAGGTGTTGTTTTTTACCTGTATGCAAACATCATCTCCATAGGTTTCACAGTGCGTCCCAAACGCATTAGTCGACAGACAGACTCATTTTTAGTCCTGGTGCATTTCCCCCGTGTGTGACCATTACCTAGATGCGTATGACCTTTTATCTCATTTTTTAGTAGTATAGATAGATGCAATTGCACACTTCTTATCCAATGTGATATTCACGATTCAATACGGTGGGAATGACAGGTAAGTGTCATGAATAACGAAGGTTCTAATTTGTATATGAATTGAAAAGTGCAATGGCGTTATGAACATTTTTGAAAACATTTTGAAAAATTAAGATCTTGGTGACCGAAGTAAAATTTAAGAAATAAAATGAAGTCCTTGGGTTACAATGTTTTGCTGAACGTGGAGCTTTACATTGGGAAGGTCTTTATAACTATTTAAAACAAAAATGTTATTGATCACAGGTGGTACGTGTGCCGAGTCCTGTAAAATACTTTCGTCCCTTCTGTGCAAAATACCGAAATTTGCTTCTTTCCAGTTTCTGCTGGTGTGTCTGCATGGCATCTTGTGTGGGTTAGTAAGATCGTTGGATTTGTTTTCCTTCCGAATAGGTATGTATGGTTCTATGGTATGTTGACTTGTCACATCTTTCCCCTTTAAAAACCGTAAATGTAATAGGATATGAATCCCTATTCACTCTGTGTTAAATATTTACGTTCATGATGCCTCGCTAAGTATGTTCAAAAAGTCACATAAGTCAACTTGCAAAAACTCCCACAACATGTCATCTTATTTTTATCCTTCCCCTACCAATTACAGGGATATTTCCTCTTGACTCGCCCTTTTCCTTTTTAAAGGAACTTTTAATGTTTTAATGAGTAGCACGCAGCGCATGCTGAATGTGATTACTGAAGGCACCGACAACGCGAGGCTTGTTCCCAAGTCCGAAACATCCGGGTTCACCACTTACCAACGATGTTTTGTACACAAGATTCATCGTTGGACAACTTGTACATGCTTGCGAATGGTGCTAATTTGATCGTTGTAAGCTTTCACTCGGTATAAACCATGTGAGTCGATGAATTTATTTTTCGTATTTCCGTCTGGAGGGGGGGGGGGGGGTCCTCAGCTGTCTGTCGGAGGCCCATGCTCGCGTGTGTTTTGAAAGTGACACCTATATAACGTGACCAATTTTCAGTGAAAATTTACCCTCATGGCCGATTTTTTGTTTTGGTGAATTATACTATTTTCATGTGAAACTCCTTGACTCCCCTAATGCTACCGTTTGCGTGAATTAATACATATCCCCCTTGCGAGATCGTTTCTCATTACGTTGAATAAAAGACGTAGGTTTGAAAGAATAACCAATATAGGCTATCACATACTACAAGAGCTAAACAACAGCTCTAAGTTTATGTTTCTTACACTGCAAACACAGTGTTTAGAACGTGGGTGCAAATTTAGTGTTTAGAGATTTGAACATGTTTTAATTCCAAACACTTGCATCAATGTATAGAAGCACCTATTGTCAAATCCCTACACATTTTTTAGATTTTGAAAATTGTATAGACATAAGGTGGTTTAGATATTAAACAACGTCAAATGTTTTAGAACGTTTGCAAATAGTATTTAGAAAAGTGTTTTAATTTCTAAGCACTTTTTTGCTTGGTATCTCGTGCCTTTACCAACTATTGGAAGCCAGTGAGGTACATAAGAATAATTTACTGGGGGTGGGCCAACTTAATAATTGACCCAAAAAGTATTGTAAAAATAATTTACTTGGTGGGCCAACCTTTTAGTTTTCCAGAATTCCTCAACAAATTTGCTATTTATAAAAACAAAACACCGGAAAGCTTATAGTGTCAACAATGGATTATATATTAAACTTTTATGTATAATAGACCTCAATCTGTGACAAGATTACTGCATGTATACACAAATCAATAGACGCGAGGACATTTCCAGCAAATTGCACTCCGTTCGTTCATGTTTTAACACATTTAGAATGCTAACCAATGTTAAATCACAACTGAAGTGAATAAGCCCAACTCTGTCTTTATGATAAAAGGATTTAGTATGCTCTTCTATGGGGCTGGTTAGACAGACACAGGCCCCGTAGCCCGGAATGTTTTTATTTGGAGGGATGCGGATTTTCCAGAAGTGGACCTCTCGGGGTTGCGAGCAGGAAGCGCGAGAACGAACTGATGGTGCATGGGAAATTTTCGCACTTAGAATAAAAAGGTTGAAGATTTTAATTCTTTTATTAAGAAAGTATTGATGTTAGCATCTATATTATTTTACCTGGTATCATGTCCTACAATCAAAATAAAGTAATTATGAATTGTAGTGGCAGTTCAATTTGTCCTTCTTTTAATAATAATTAAATCCAAAAGTGGATAAGCCCTTTTGGAAATGAGCTCTTTTATATTCATTTGGCATTTTTTATTCAGATAACTTGTATTGTAAATAACTTACAAGAGTAAATAAGCTTCAACTATTTGGTATTAAACTGGTGTATTTGTTCAGAAACCTAATTTTCATTGGTAAAAATTTGATTCGATTGACATGCATTTTTGTGTACTAAAACATTATTCTTTAGTCGTCATTCACAAATTTATTATTTTTTTATTTTTGGCTATAAACAAATTAATCGACAACAAATTCACAATACAAAAAATGGCACTGAACAAACTTCACGCACGACATCGCACGAACAACACCTTGCTAAAGTGCACTAAACACGGCTCTTTGACAATTTTAAGTATAGTGGAGATTGTACCAAGTAAAAAAATGCTACAATCCCACGTTTATTTACTCATGGCAATAATATTAATTATTATTACATCATATTGGTCTCTTTCTACCCTTTTTTTATTATTCATCCATGAATCTAACTTGGAACTTGCAAATTACCCTATATGTCTCCCCTTCCCAGCTGAGTGGGGGGGGGGGGGGGGGGGAGTGAAGCGTTATCATTGTCCAGTCCCCTTACATCTAATCCAAGGCAATATTGAGGTCCGCCCTTGCCCCGGATCCCAATAATATCAAAAATCCACGTGTTTCATAATTTATAAATCATTTGAAGAGATGAATTGCTGCTCATAGCTTAGTACTTTATTTGGAGGAGCAGCTCTTTGGTAGTGTGAAAAAAGAAATAGTATTTTAACGTTATACAGAGTGATTGATTAGGAAAAACAAAAAAAAAAAGGACCAAAAACAAATTATGTGATTTTGTTTTTTAAAAAAAATAATAATTTTTGTTATTAATAAAATTTTTTTTATTTGGTTTTCAAATAGTCATTTAACTGCATTTTGTTTTGTTTTTATTTGATAATTCAGCAAATTGGGCTTTTTGGACACCCCAATCAATTTTTATGGTTTATACATTAATAATTATAAACATGAATTTACAACTATTTTGACTTAATGTTTGGTTGTATCTAAAATAATTGAACATAACATAAGACATGTTGCATTTGGTTTTAAGCTACTTACTACAAACAAACTTACATTTTTATTTGGAATTATATATATGTGCAATTTGGTATTTAGTGTTTCCATTGCCAATTCACCTATATTTATCCCGAGTCACGAGGTTATCATTAGTTTGTGTATGTACCACAACAAGAGGAATTTCAGTATATTCCCATCCATTACGATATAACCAGAGAAGATGAGAAAGAAGGAGATGGGCTCGATTTGAAATCCGATTACCCAGGATTCACTCTCATTCACCAGCTCATTGTTTGGCTAACTTCAAGGGCCGCTCATTGCACCTTTGAAGTAATCTGTTCATCCGACTCACCGGCAGTCAGGAAAGTTCAGAATAATATTAACACACTGCTATACTAAACAGTTATTACTATGCCACTAAATTTCTCTGCTGTACTGAACTCCACGTTTGTTCTGATCGTATATTTATTTTTTCATTGGCGAATAATTGAGGAAACATTAACTTTACGAAAACAACGCAAAATTAGCCCTTGATTTTTAATTTTGAGGTCCCATCAGGACGTTGTTATGTTAGCCTAATTTAAACATATCCGTTTAGTTCCTGTGAAATACGATATGATGAGTGATTAGATAAATGCATTTTTGAATACAACTCAACCATACCTGTTTGTGTCAGACAGTGTCAAAGAGCCAAAATGCTTTGAAAATTTGGGGTCAAAGTTGTCCGTAAGTGATGCAGAAGAGTCCGTTTTCGCATGTTACTGGTCATACCAAGGTATGACTTTGAGTAAATGCCAGTTGACAATTGGGTAATTGGAATAGTTCTGGGATTTAAAGGGCAGTGTTACCTGAGTTCCGAGATCTATTTTGGTTTGGTAACTTTGCAAATATTGATTATTGTAATGTAAAGTAAGACATTTCTAGAAAGAAAATTGGACGAGAAACCCGATGATGGCATCAGATTAATGTAAAACCTTCCGTATTTTGAGAAATATACTAAAAAAACATGATTTTGTTCCCCAAAATTTTCAGACAGCATAACAAAAACAAGTTGAATTTTCAAATGATTTCTTATGTATTTTTTTTTAGAAACAAGACAAATTTGTCTAGGGACGGTTTTTTTCAATTTTTTTTTTAAAATAGAGCTTACTTTTTCGAATATAAGGAAAATGTCAAAAAAGTGTGATTTTTATCTTTCTTTTTTCCAAATTTGAGTAATATTTTAGAATATCTTTAGTTTAGAAATTGAACAAATTAAAAATTTGAGAAAACCGTCCAGAGAAGTCCGATTGCTATCGTAGGAAAGTTAAACCTTACCTTTTACTACTTCGGTATTTTTGGAGTTATCTGTCTTAAATTTGCCAAATTTTGCGAAAATTGGAACATTGAAAATCCGTGTTTTAGTAAAACTGACTTTCACGCCATTTCAAGCTGTCTCTTCTTAAATACTTTACAACTTAACATTCAAATTGAGTATTTGAGCAAGTATTAAATCCATCTGTAATTGCATAGTAATCAAAAACCTTTTTTTGTCTTCAACTCCAGAAATCATAAGAAATTGAAATTTCATCTGGTATCAATTATCTCTTTTTTCACATTTTCAAATTAACTTTTTTGTTTTCCACGATGCGTTCTCGTAAAAGTACATTAAGACACGCGCACGCTTCATTACAGGCCAGCAAAATTCACCATGCGAACGGGCATTACATTGCGCCTTTGGCCTGACGGTGTGTAATGTGCTTAATTTCCCGCCGTTAATGACCATGGGTTTTTGTGACTTTCAAATGGTCAAAAGCTGTTTTAAAATCGGCACAAAAATACAACTCAAGATGTCTTCCTCATTGATAAACCTGTCACGATAGAACGCAGGTTGATTTTAAATGGTAACAAAAATTCAGATTCGTGTAAAAACAAAATCACGAAGCAAAAGAAGAACGGGAATAAAAAACCAATTTTTTTTTACACACGCCCTCTTCCATCTTTTCCCCCTCCCATTCCTTTACCGCCGTTTTTTTCCCTGCCCTTTTTTTCCCCTTTTTTTTTTCTTCCCTTTTCCCCCCCACTTAAGGAACCACTTTCCCTAACTGAAATTTTTGCACGAAATTATAGTCCAAATTTACTTTTCCTCACCACCCCAAATCAGATAAAAAATTGAAATTTTGTTATTCGGACTGCAAAATTACGGGGCAAACCTTGTTTTCAAAACATGCGAAAAATTGGACAAAAAGACGTAAATTTCAAATATTCTTGTGCGTTACCTCAAACTTTTTTTGAAAACTTATTTTATGTTGATATCTATTCCAGAAGGGCCCCAATTACTATATTTAACACAAACCTGCAGTTTAGGGATCCTTATTTTTAACGGTGTTATGCCAAATACACTAACATTTTCCATAGAGTTTGTACAGTAAACGGTTTTTAGCAACGTCCACGACGAAATCGCTTGTTTTCAGCACGTTAGGGTTAATTAATTTTAATGTTACTAATACCGTAATTGTTTACTTACATGTATATGTTGAACATATATCAGGAAAAAATACCTTTGTTCTCTGATAATTAAAAATATTCTCAGATGACTTCCGTTCGTGCCCAGGGAGGGGGGTTCCATTGGACCCCCACTAATTAACTCATTAACGGCTTGGCCGATGTTTATTTTTTTGATATGAACGAAGCGCACTTAAAGTCAGACACTTACAAAAAATTTCGCGGCAAAAACCCGCGTAGCGGCCAGCGGAAAACAAATTATTGGGGGTCCCAATGAACCCCACCCCCCGGGTCACTGTAAGTGTTAAATTGCTCAGTGACTATTTTATTAGCATTTATTATTTAACTGAATACTGCACCTTCAATATAATTTTTGGGCAGAATAAGTTACTGGGTGGGTTGGGTCAAATAATTAACTGGGTGGGCATTTTGGTCCTTGGCAGACTGAATTTCTGGGTTGGCCAAATAATTAACTGGGTGGGCCATGACCCACCCAGTTTCTATGTTATTTACCTCCCTGATTGGAGCTCCTTATACCCCAGTGTTTGAACAGTGAATATTATAAGATAATCGTTGAAGGATTGAGACCTTGGAGGTGCTGAACCACACGAGTTGCAATGAAAACTCGGGTGTCCTGTAATGCTGTAAGTGTTGTCTGCGTACAAATTGGCAACGACCGTTCAGTATCGCCAATCGTCCCCAAATTGCAATAAAGCCCGATGAAAATTTGAGCTCATTCGAATCAAATTTCTCATTGTATTTTAGACAATTTCGGACGGTCCACAATTCTATCAATCAATATCTGTGGTTTTCCTGATTCCAAGGAATTTTAAATTGTATATGTGTTAATAAAATCTGAAATCGAATAAGAAAATTGGCAATTACACGTGCCAATCAGAATACATATCAGCTACACAGGAATCAAGGAAATGCGACACAATTTTATAGGATATTCATCACCATGGCGGGTTGTGTCAAATGGCTACATTTTATATACCCTATGATGACATTGTTTCAGTTACACGCATCGACTACAATTTCCATCATAGAAGTTACGCTTTTGTTCATTTCGTCCTTTAAAACACCCTTTTTGCAATAAATATCACAAAATTATACGAAAGAAAAAATGGAGTAGTGCATAAAAATGAGAATAATCAGGGAATCAAAGTTGAGACAGACCGGGTATATGATTACAGGACAATGTTCATATAGCGTAAAACAGAGAAAACAACCAGGAAGAGAAACAGAGAGAAGAGGAATTAGGCAAAAATGAAGACGGGTTGTTTGAGGGCGGGCGGGATGATTTTAACAATCATATGGGAACGCGATGGGAGTAGGGTAGCGATAGAGACGGAAAAGACGAGCGTTTGAGGACGGCTTGTCAGCGTAAAATGTATGAAATGGCTGAAAGAAACCCCGACGTCATCACTTTATTTCGTAACCGCCCCCTGTACAACATAACTGGTCTGGGGTCTTTGTGTAGCTACTCTGTGCTCTTTCGATACCTTCACATAAATGATAGCTAGTCCAGACAGCAGGGAATCTAGATTATGGCAAGCCTTTACAAAAACAAGGTTAATATTTGACCAAACGGCTGGCCATCATATTGTGGTGTTTTTTTTAAATGCTAGGCTCGTTACCATGCAGAAGACTCTCTATCAGATCATTCTTGACTGGCACAGTTAACAGATTTTCTGGGTGATGATGAAACACCCTAAACCCTGCCGTAACCATAAAGCCTTAAACCTCAACCCTCAACCTAACCTTACGAGTAGCGGCCTGCTGAGTAAAGGGTTGTGAATAAGGGCGCGAGCGCCTAGGCCGTCGAGATTTCAGGCGGTGGCGGTTCGAATCTGAGGGATTACATGTGAGATTTCAACGAATATGCGCAATCTCACATTCTGTGGAAAGATTTAATATACGTGTCATGTTAATTTTGCTTTTTTAACACTTAAGACTTAAAACACTTAAAGGCTTAAAGGTCTCGGGTTAAGTTCCGTGGTGATGGTTTCCTTCTTTATTCTTTCATATATCTACAGGTCATTATATAGTCAATTCCGACAAATGTCTCGCATCTATTAGGGATAGACGGAAATCCGAGAGACGGAAATTCGTCAAATTTTCACGAGATATTTTGTGACGCATCAACACCACTGTGGGTCGGGTTAAATGACATACTATAGATGTCATTAGAGTTCACATATCTCCCCCTAATTCCGATACTTTCCATTGTTCTGTTAATGTTTATAATATACTTAAAAACTTTACTTCTGATGTGACCCAATCCAAAATAGATGATGTGTTGAAAATAATTGTTCTTATTAAATTATAATCAGTGCACATATGCACACAAATGATTTTCTATTATATTAAAATATTGCTTGACAAACCCAAAATCTTTATTTTGTGTGAGGAGTTTCATTTCCCACATTCCACATAGGAACATGTATACATAAAATTTAAAGGTCGGCGACCCGATCGAGGTCCGATTTTAATTATTTCCCCCACACATGGAAAAACATATCGCCAAAACATCTGATTAATCGTCCAGCCGTTTGAATAGCAAATGGCCCATCGAAAGGAAACACTTCCTGGACCTAAACTTTCACTGGGGTAATGAGAAAAATGATGAACTTCCTTCTGTACCAAAATCTCAATTTTGATGAAATAAGATGGAGGGGGCAGGTTGTCGATCGGGTCAACCACAAACAGTCAGATAATCTATTATGCTGCTAAAACAAGTTACTTCGTTCATAAACATGCATGGGCTGGTATTCTCAAATGGGTCTAACTTTAGATGTGATTTAAACCACGGTAGTCATTAATAAATGACATTTTTTGCCCGAAGGTAGTCTGTTACTGTATTGCCCACCAATATCTCCACAGTAGTATAAGTCCCCTGTGCCGTGCTACCATGTGTACTGTACACACATCCCAGTTGCCGCTAAGAGAGGGTGTGGTTGCTAGATCTCAGTTCCACAGCAATGCAATGTTACACAAGGTTAAAATAACACGAATAATCATGATAATAGTGATAAGGCTTAAACTGTTGAACCTGTTGATCCAGCCTAAATTCAACTGACGTACAACCAATCATAGGTGGCATTATACTGCTATCTGTAAGCCCGGTTAATATGATTATATGCCATGCATTGTTCTATCTCTTGGG
The DNA here is from genome assembly GCA_023653785.1 of Ophioderma brevispina. Taxonomy (NCBI): domain Eukaryota; kingdom Metazoa; phylum Echinodermata; class Ophiuroidea; order Amphilepidida; family Ophiodermatidae; genus Ophioderma; species Ophioderma brevispina. The sequence continues at coordinate 42,655 of JAMKCH010012940.1, forward strand.
CAAGGTAAAAAAAAAAACAATGTGCAGAATATGTAACCTTGTGGCTTGTAGCACATATTGCTGAATGTGAAAATGTGTTGTTAACAAATTTTATGGTTAAAAAAATCTTAAAAAAGATTGTGTAGTATTATAAGTGGGATGAAATTAGCTTAAATTTGAAGTGCCAATGGATTGAAAAACGGGGTATATTGGTTGAGTTACAATGATGAATTATTTAAGTGAATTTGTATTAAAAGTTGTGACATACCCACCATTCTACATACCAAAGCAAATTTGTTTGACAATTGATGAAAAATAGATTAAGCTGAACATACTTCATGTGAATTGCACCAACGTATTATTACACATGCAGGTTGGACTCTTTATCATGCGGATGATACATGCAAAAGTGGTTTTCCTTTTTTCTCCAGTAATTTGTCTTACTTGAGGAGGTCTGGACTTTTAGAACCAGCAACCAAGCGGCAAAAACCACATTTGATCTGGGTCATTGGTGTACCGAGGCATGGGGGCATAGGCTGTGTGGAATGACTGTCTTATATAAAATAATGCTTGATATGGGTCAATGTTATGGCAGATAATGCATGGAGCTGCGTTGACTTGACCTGTCTTAACAACATGCTTAATCGATATTCGGACAATGAGAAATAATATGTTGTTGAGTACTTACCACCATGGCAACGCACATAATGAGTGATTACACAAACATAATATAGTCTTAGCAATTGACACAAATAGGTTAATGAAAGTCAAGTAAATGCAAAGTTTTACAGTGGGATATTAGGGAAGAAACCAAGAGATCGAAGAAGTTAGGAGTTACTCTCAATTAAAGTGTGTGTTTAAAGATCACAGCCATCTATGCAAAAAATGTGACACTGGAGCATATAGGTCACCTGCAGATTAAAATTAAGGCAATTAAAATATATAGGCTGTAAGCACAAAATTTGCTGTTCTTTGGATGTTGAAAATGGAAATAACTAGGAGGTCTATAAAATAACAAAAACCATATTGATTTAAATTTTTGCCATGAATAATTAGCCATATTTTGTGTAATGTGAAAGTTAAAAATCACATAACAAGACACAGTTAGGTTATAAGGTTTACATAGGCCTTCTCCATGATTTGCTATTGATAGGCCTATTCACTTGAGGCCCTTTGCGTGACGAATGAATTTATTTTACAAGCAAAAAGAAAAAAAGCTCAGACTCGTGGTATATTTTGGCCGAGTTTACATCATAGTCATTTAAAATATATGTATGGAAAAAAGTAACAATTTTCTTTGAATGCGCAATGATTAAGACGCCATTTGTATTACATATGAAAATGGAATTTTCGGCTTATTAGTGTGATCAACTGCACTGGTATGCATAAAGATGCGAACAAAAACAGGCTTCGTGCGATTAGAACTTTCAATCGTTTATAATAATTTACGAAAAGAAGGAACCTTTAAGTTAGTGGTGGAAGAATTGCGGAATAGCACTGACTCTTGGGCATAATTAAAAGAGAATTTTATTTAAGTTAAGGCAATGGAGAGGATGTGAATACAATAGTCATCCCACATCATCACCATTTACTAAAAGTATGGACGTTTTCATGACAGTTAACTGTCAGAAGCTAAATTCTTTAGGGCAGATGGTCCTTGTTAAGAATCTAGTGTTTTCTTTTACCATATGACAAAGTACATGTTGCTTATAAAAGTTGGAATAAATATTTTTACCATTTTTTATGGAATTATTCTGTATATCGCCACACTACTTGAATGTCAGTATATTCCGAACATATCCACCATGAACTTAGTCACAAGTAACCCTTTACGAACGTGTCCTTAGCAGGAAGGAAAAGGGGGTATTTGAACAGCAGACTTATAAGGATTTTGTTACAAGTGTTTCAATCAGTCATTTTTAAATTGAGGTCAGGCATCGAAATGCTCAATAGTATGATTTAAATGTCAATCAGTAACTAACCCCAATGTGGCACCGCCTGGCATGATCAGTGCGTCAAGACGTCGCGGCATACGGTCCACAAGGTTGTTTATGAGTCAATGACAGAGCATCCCACTTATCGGTCAGAGGCCGAGCTAACTCCTGAGTGTTTGAGGAAGATTTCCCTGTAATTGATGGCTCGACCTAAGGCATCCAAGGAAAACACAACATTTCGCCGTGCCGAGCTGTAATCTCATGTGCTCCCAACTAGCCCAGCAAGTCGATCAACTCTGTGGTGAACGGGTTGGGCGTAGACATTTGGTCATTATTCTTGCTCGGTAGACCATGTTAAAGCAATCTCCGATATACAGTTTGGAGGGAAACGTTGATTCTGTAGTGTCTTCTCCACAAACGACCCGAAGACGGCTCGTTGGCATTTTCCGGCCTCTAAGGCACAGATTAAAGCATGTCGCAATTATCTCGTCTGGAGTCAATCGTGGTCGTCCTGGAGATTTTCGTTACCTCAAATGACCCACCTCTCATGATGTCTGAGGATTTTACAGACCGTGCTCTGCGATATTCCGAGGAAATCAGGGACTCTGGCTTGTTTGTAAATTTCGGAGTGGCAATTACTCTTCGGTGTATTGACACTGCCGTTGACATGTATAGCCTAGGGAACTTCTGTGTTAGTTTTTGTTGTAAGAGGTAACAACCAACTGAATAACAAATGGGGGCTCCTTGCACAACGGCTTGGATCAGGGAAAAGAAACCAAGACCGTCTCGACCTTTAATAGCCCGCAACAAGGGCATTGTTACGTAATTCGAAATTAGGCATGGATTCACTTCACTTGTGTAGTGGGGACCATTATGTAATCAGTCACCTACCTAATATGATTACTGCGGCGTTCAATAGAAATACGTTTTAAGATTGGGTTCCAACTGGTGCTCATCGATGAGCCTGTGGAGAATGTTCTATATTATTACGTTAATTTTAGAGGTAAGTCTTCTGTCTTCTGACGTGTCCAAACACTGGTTTTCAAATGATCCAGCCAGAGATGGTACAACGTCTTGTTGCTTCACTGAATTCCGCAAGTCCTTGTTTGTGCATTGTTGCTCCAGCAGTGGGCAGACAAGGGTGTTCCATTGTCTGTGGTTGCTGTTCCACAACCACAGGAGGTATCCTGGTTGCTTCCAGATAGCCCCCACTTCTGCCAAGGAAACAATTGAGATCGGCCAGTTCTGTTCTTCAATCTATTGAGGAATCGCCATCAGCCCATGAGGAGGTCAAGCTCCAGGTGGGGAGATGCTCACAGGTTCAATACGATAGATGTACGGCAAGTCTTTTCTTCCACAAGGCGGACGCTCTTTACTCCTTGAGGACTGTTTCAAGAGGTTGGACTTTGCTTAGAAACTCTCTCTTGATTTAACGCGGTTGGCAGCAGGTATCTGTCCCAGACCTGGGTGGCTTCACATGGGATACTTGGCAGCTACGCTCTTGCATGCTCGCTACGCTACGACGGATGTCTGGTGGAGCATTACTGCTAGGATGTACAAGTTTCCGGGGTGTTGGACGGCGGCATCCTGTGATAGCCGGCAGGAGGCATTTAAACGCTGTTCAAGCTCTTGGCATGGGTTGATCTTACCATACAGGGCGGATTACTCTGCACATGAAGTAGCACAGGGCACATGCCGTCGATCTTAGGGTATGTGGGCGAGCACCCCATCTGGTGCCAGTGAGTTTGTTCAAGATGTTATTGCGTGAACAAGTCGAAAGGAAAAAAAAGGTCCATCCATGAAATACTATCTGCAGGTTTAAACCAGGTGTGGAAGGCAGAATATAGTCGCCGGGAGCCATGGTCGGGCTCCGTAGACGATAAAGGAATAAAGCGTGAAACTAATGTTGCATGAAGAGTCACACTGAATTGAGTGCCTTTCTTTACGTTTAGCGGACTATGAGTGAAGGCGACTATAATTACTTCTACACCGGAGTGTAAATTAGTTAGGCTTCTCGACGAATATCAGCTTTGAAAAATAAGTCTGCAGCTAATTTCAAAATTAAAGGTGTTTTGTACTCCCTAAACTTTCTGTGTTTCTGTTAACATTTGAAAACGTTCACAAAACAAATAAACATTTTGATACGGAAAAATGTCAGGGGAGCCACGAGATATTTGTCAACCCTTTAATCACTAAGTTGATATCAAAATGATTCAAATTTTGATATAAGTTTGATCCATTTAATTCACATGTGTCCAAAAATGGTTTACATATTATTTTGGTGAGGTCCCCGTTGCCACTGTTTTTAGAGTAGTAAGGGAAATTAATGGCTTCAGAATATCGCAGAATCTCTTTAGGTTAACACTATTAGACGTATTCTGTCTTTAAATTTTGAAAGTGCCACCAAACAGCAAACTGTAAACACTATAACGCTAAAATAGATGCATGCTCTGCACAATAAAACAGCGTTAAGTGCTAAATTTCTAAGCATTTAATTATAAGTCTAAACACGAAATGTTAGATTCTAAAACACTTACGCTTTGGGAACGTTTATTTTAGCTTTAGGGGTTTAAGTCGAATTTAAATAGATTGTCTTCTTTAGTATGCTTACACACGTACACGTTTGTGTATCTCAAAGTATTCAAAGGCAACACTTTAAACACTTTCCTTATCAAGTAACAAAAATGAAGGTTTTGCAGTTGCGCAGGATGGATTGGATCACTTACATTTTAATGGTTTCTCTTTTATGGTACTTAATGCCCGGACTTAATGATATGCTCGACAGGCCAACAATTGAAGTTCAATTCGTCGAAACGCATATATAGCAATGTTGTGTGATTACGTTCACAGTAGTAGTTGGAAGGGCATATCCCATCACGGATCTCCAGTGGAAAATGACGGATTTTGAAATTTCGGGACTTGTGAGAAATATTATTATGTAAAATTTACTGACTAATGTCTTATTGACCAATGCAGATGGAATGATCGAATTCACCGGGTTTTAACTTAAACTAGGTTGCTTGTATTTTACGTGTTACGTGAGGCTTTTTCGCACGTCTAAAGGTTTTTAGGAATATTTTATGCTTGATAATCTTTCCAACAGAATAAAAAGTTGGAGATCGGGGAATATAACTTTAATGAAAAATGAGAGCAAACTCAATTGAACAAACCCTTAAACCTCCAAGCTCCAAGGCATATACGATTGTATAGGAGTAATGGCGGAAATAAACAAAATTGTAGGATGTGTCAACGCCGAAAAAATGAAAATACTGAATATGCCTACACCATTGTACACATATTGACATTATTCATAAGAGGACAATCAGATTTATTTCGGTTGAAAAGGAAGAATAAGATGTCTATCCAAGCTATCAGCTTCATTAAGACAGCACAAGGGACCAAATAAATACTGACAACAGCGTTGGGTTAAAACCCACCCACAACACACAACCCCCCCACCCCAACACCACCCGGGGGTGGGGGGGGGGGGGTGGGGGGGTGGGGTGGTGGTGGGGGTGGGTGTGGGGGGTGGGGGGGGGTGGTGGGGTGGGGGTGGTGGGGGGGGGGGGGTGGGTCTGGGGTGGGGTGGGGGTGGGTGGTGGGGGGGGGGGGGCGGAAACAAAAAAAAAAAAACAACAACAAAAAACCAACAAAAAAACAACAAAAAAACAAAAAACAAACAAAACAAAAAATTTTTTCGCAAAAAACACTTGCGTTCTATGAAAAGGAATTGTTTTTTCGTAACGTCAGGACATAAGGGCAGCGTCAGAGCTATAGTACATTCATCCCATCGTGTCACATCAGACTATAGTAGATTTCACCCAATCGTGTCACCTCAGACTATAGTAGATTAACCATCGTGTCACCTCAGACTAGTACTTTTTCGAAGGTATGGGTATTGAATGAGGGGCAGTGCAGTGGGTGGAAATTAAAATTTCCATTAATATATTGAAACAGTAGTCCGAGAGCAGAGAAAAATCAATCATATGCTTTATTAGAAAGCATTCAATCAACGTAAGCGCATAGAGATACATTAAACTCTCAAACTTCGACTATAGTAGCTCAACCCATCGGTCAACCTTTAGTACTTTCCGAAGTGATGAGCTTTGAAATGAGGGGCATGTGCAGTGGGTAAAAAAATAAAATTCCACCCTTATCTTGTGAAACAGAGTCAGTCGATAGCAGAGAAAATCAATTCTATGGCTTGATGTGAAAGCAAGTAAGCGCATTTATAGCTATACATCATAAAATCTCAACACATCCTAACTAATCCTATGGCGTCAATGGTTATTTGTCAAGGAACAGGCGAGTTGAAAGTTAATGACTTCTGAGGGCCGAGTTAGTGATAGATGGAACACAAAGCCTTGCACTATCAATGTGAAAAATTATGTCAACCACATGAAAGGCCAGATTATTTAGTTCTTTATGAAACATATGGTCGGGACAAATTGTTTTCTTTTCTGCCTCCCTTCCCAACTAATCGACGCTGTCCAAAAATTTCCTCTGGTGGGACACATGGGTGGATCTTAATATAATCGTATTTGGTCGGGGTATTCCATAGCGATGTTGCGGCTCCCGTACGGTACTCAAACAATAGGCTTCTTTTGAGGCGCAGCAGCTAACTTGGAAAAAGAAGCCTATTGTATACGTATGAGTACCGTACGACGGGAGCCGAAACATCGCGAATGTAACAGGTGGCTTGAATGTTACTGGCGTTTGAGCGAAACACAAAAGTCTTGGCACTCTCTTTCTAAATTGATGTCAACATAAAAGAAAGCAGATTATCTTAGTTCGTTCATGAAACAGGTGAATCGGGCCACATTTATTTGTTTTCGTCTCCTCTCCCAACTATCGACGCGTCCAAAACGCCTCTGGTGACACGAGTGGGTTTGATCTACGATAGACCAGGTAACACCAATGTTGTTAACATGTAGGGCCGGTATCTTGAATAGGTCGGCCTGCCTGTTACACACTGGGCAATTGTATCTGTTAGAGTTTTAATACTTGGGCCATTAACGATTGGCAGGCAGGGATTGGCAGTCAACAAAAAGAAAGTGACAGTAGGAGGTTAAATGGTCTAATTAGGTCGTTTTGGCCTTAATGTCGAAAAGTTGTCCTTTACCATAGCTCGTGAAAAATTCAAAATAGGGCAATGCACGAAATCTTTTCCTCCTGAAACCACAAATGATACTTTAGTTCTAGCAGAGTATTTTCCCACAAATGAAACATGCCATATTTGGCATGCGGAGCCCGGAGGGGAAGCCCAAGCTCAGAAAACCCTGGACCATCGCCTGCCCCACAAAAGTGAGCGGACCGTTTGTCAGTATGAGGAAACCCAAATTCGCCCCCTCAGAGAATACCTCGGCACACTTTGCCCTCACCATTGCCAAAGTGTCCGGTATCCAAAATTAACTTGCTAAAAGTAATAACAATTATTATGTAAAGTTTGGGAACACCTATACACCAGTGTGTTCTATGGTGTTCCCAAACTGTACAAAAAATTTAAAATATGGTCCATATTTGTCATTGTGAACACTATAGTGTTCAAAATGAGTCGGAGACTAGGCCAGGATAACTTTAGGTTGTATTTTTCTGTCCAAGTGTTTATGGTGCAGGACACTGTTATAACAAGAAAATAAGTGATTAACAAGTACAATATATAAACTTTAAAGTTAACGGAAATCTTTTGGTGTTCAAAAACCTAAACAACCACGCATGCAGTTCAACGATGTCTCATGGTGGAGATTTCAAACAGGTTGCTTGAACATTTTAATATGCCAGGAATTAAAACAATCGAGGGAATATTCTCCAGTCTTAATTTAAAGCAGGATCCTAAATAAATTCGGGATAGGACACTCGATCAAGAAAAGGATGCATACTGCACACATGATCTGCATGAAATCTGCAGCTTATAGTTCGCAAGTCGTACGTGGCGCTGTTACGCAACGTTCATCCCCCGGAAAAGTCATGCTGCATAAATAATTATGTAGCTTATCGAAAAATACTGGCGACTATCACGATTCAGATATAGAATTGTCTAGCGGGCATTTGTAACAGTGTACCCGCCTGATTAAAGTCCGTTTCTGGAGCAATCCTGAAGAAACTTTGTCCAGCAGTTCAACTGACGACGGGGATCTCTCGGCTCTCAACGACAAAAAAACTTTAGCAGAAAACAATTCAGGATCAGTGCCAAATATCTCCACAAGTCAGTCTGACACAAATGTCCCACTTCTATAGGACCCACAATTTAGTTAAAAAAATCCCAGCTTCTGCTTCAAAGCCGACAGCAGACAATATGGCATTAAGGGAGGGTCATTATTACGCCGGGGGGGGGGGGGGATGGAGGCGGATTGCGGGGGGAACCCAAAAATTTTTGTAAGAGAGGAGGGGGGGGCAACGTGAATTTTCATAAACGAGAGAGAGGGAACATGAAGTTTAAAGGGGGAAATCAGAATGATCAAGGGGGAGTGTTAAATGTTTGAACGGAAGCGAGGGGGGAACGCGAAAATTTTTGCGAAAAAAAGTTGGAAATCTCCATTCACCCCTGGCAGTAAATAATGTGACCGCTACCTAAGATCGCGCTCATTGGTAGCAACCTATAATTTTAAATCCTGGTACTGCCAAGATCCACCGAGTATGCAGATCAAAACTACTGCTAAAACTCTCTCAAGTGAGCATTATTTACATTTCACAGCTAGAATTTCCGCCATATCTAAAAAATAGGTTATACAGTTAGCATAATGAATAAATAGGTAAATGTTAGACCTGTGGAACATCAAATGGTGATACATTGGAAATACCTATGCTGCAATCTCAATTGATGTTTATACTAGAAATTTCAGGGGAACAACCCCCAAGCTATTTATATAGCCTTTTAGAAATGGTTTCAAGCATGTAAAACACTCTCAATATAGCAACTTAGGGAAAATCATTTTTCTATTGAATGAGGATAGAAGATACCTACCTGCTATCCTTTTTCAATTCATTTTATAGAGCAATATAACTTTTTTTTTAATTACACAAAATTGACGATACTATACAACCAAACCTGTAAACATATCCCCCTTTTTATATGTTACCTCCGCCGTATATTTTAGACTTCGGCATATGCTATTCATGTGATAATTTTTCAGATGGGGATGGGGGTTGAGATGCTTAGGCCGGTAGGCACGAAAAGTTAGACCAGTTTAAAGTTAGAACTGGGCCAAGTTAAAATTAGTTTCGTGAAATCCAAATGGACACATTTTCCTTCATAAAGTAACAGGCAATTTCAAGATTAAAATGCAAATTTCAAATAAATACAAAACTACCCTGGCAGTCACTGCAAGGAAACTGTCTTTTCTAGGGGACTAAATTGCATTAGAACCAGGTCTTACTTTAGGCCCAAAGTCTATAAACTCTTTTGTGCATACGGACATTAATGTTACAAATTGAACAGGTTGTGTTTAAAGATTTGACAGGTTGTTTTAGAGATTTTAAGAGTTGACATGTGTTTAGAAAATTATCCAATTCATTGTTACAGATTTTGACATGTTAGAATTGGTGAAATGTACCGGTTTGGAAAAAGTTTTAAACCCTTAACACTGTTTTTGTAGTGTTGAATTGTTTGCTTTTGCTTATTGTATGGGTACTGTTAGAGATTTCAAATTGGTGTTTTGTGAATTTTTTATAAGCTGACCCCTTTTAAAAAAGTAACGGGTTAAAAACTCGCAAAATAAAAGTCGCTATCAATGACCATGCTTTACCCAATGCATGTTATCCTCACGGGGGACTCATGAGAAAACTCCAACTCTAATCTTGGTCACGTGACATGTAGATTTAACCATTTCCTTAAAATACGGATTCATTTCCGCCATTGAAAATAGATTTTCCTGTATACCTGGCAACCGTTCCCACACTACTATTCACACCATGGATACGGAAAAGGATTTCTAATGGGGATGTACTAATTTTCCTCTTGACTCCCCAGGAATGTAACCAAATATTTTTTGAAATTTAAGGGGAGGACAGAGGTGCTTCGGCTAGTCTCTGTCCTACGTCTATAAAAGTCTTTGTCAATTAGCACGTTTAATGTAAAAGGTAGAAATTACGGTTTTCAGCTAAATTCAGCCTAGTTTTAATACAAATGTATTGTGTGTCATGAGGTTACTAATCAGCACTTTTACGGAAATCAGCAGCAAGAAACTGTGCGATTTTATTAGATAATGGTTATCGTACGTGTCATGTCAACTAAGGTTATGTTTTACTCTCGTGTTTAGGCCTCTACTTAGGGTGCGGTTTGGCAATTATTATTGGGCGGAACGGAATTTGTAGAGATTCTATCGAGTTCAACTTCATTGGTTGAATACGGTATAACGTAGCGTACATAGGGCTCCGTTTGTTTTGCGTATGGTAAATACCGCGTTAGGCCTACACAAAATGGTGTTCTATTATTATTTAGATGAACAAATCTTAAAATTTACTACGGAAAATCTGTCGACATTAAAAATCTATATGGACCATTCATGCTATTTTTGATTTGGTGTAGGGATCCTGTAAAAATAAATAAATAAAACAAAAAAGGTTATAAATAAATCACATTAACTCTTTGCACGCTGGGCAATTCTGTTATAAGTTATTAATGCATAAGTGTTAGTGGCATTTGAGATTGATTTCCACATATTGTAGGTAATTTGGGATGTCATCTAAACGAACAACAAAGGCCAGGTTTATTGGGACTCATTAAAGCATTCACGCTGATTTCATATTTGCTCCCATATGAAATAAAATAATTTGGAAATGTTCAAAACAAAAAAAAAAAAGGGGGAACAAAATGACCAAATTCATCTTTGAGCGATATAAGTATATGTCTGCCGCACGGCAAAGAGATAACATTCATAAATTATCCAATGAAGCTATTCGGCATGCACGTCAGACATTTTTTAGAATATTATATTTCCATCAAATTCGATTTCAATTGCCAGATTGTGTTCCACAAAATTACTAGATTATGTACCGTATACCACAATAAAAAACTATATATGACACTGCTCAGGATATGACAGTGGCGTGACTTTTTTTTTTTGGGGGGGGGGGGAACAATGTAGGTTGGTGGGGGGCATCAATGAAACACATTTTACACAGACAAATATGGTATATGTTTACTATATCAATTTATTACATTACATAGTCTTGCGGGGGGTGGGGGGGTAAGTGGAGGGGGGGGGGGGGGTAATGAGGAGAGGTAGTAGGATACCGAGTGGGGGACTCCTTGGTGATACCACTGATTTGTTGTCAGTAAAATCAGTGACCCTTTCTCATGGCGACTAAAGAGTATTGGGCAAGATTATCATCCGAAGAGCTCTTAATTTTATGTTTGACATTTATATTTCAGTTTCAATGATTGACTGGCTCACGCCAAGCTGCCGTTTTGAGGAAGGATATATAGTTTGTATGGAAACAATGGACATCTAGGCCTAATAAAAAGAAAGTAGGCCAAAGGGAAAAAAGGTCGCCGCCGACCTTTTATCACATAATTAGTTTAATTTTGCAATTAAACATTTTAGGCTGATTCCAGTGAAAAAAAGTAGTCTGTACATGCAAAAATATCTAAATGACCTATGTATGCCTTTAAAAGCAATATTCAGCCGGTATTAATATCGGATATAATTATGGTATCTTTAAGAAACGCAATTTGCAATTGAATAACGGTTGTGCTTCTTGTATGTTTGAGAGGTTACTTAGCTCTGATGTATTTATTTTTTGTTTCTTGTGCGATGGATATGCGGACTATCACAAAAGATTAGATGGTGGGGCATGATTATATTCGCTGTTTTTCGTAACCACGTCAAAGGGGGACGATTAACCCAAGTGCCCATTTTCTTGAAAAATGAATAAAATGTCACTCAAATGTCTTTTCCCATTAGTGGACCCCAATGGAAATACGCAAGAACTCAGCGAATGGAGCTACATATTTTTCAACAGTCGGGCCCGGTGGCGGAGGAGGACGAGGAAGCGCTTCTTTTTCATATAGGGATTTATAGGCCAATTTTATAATGCTAAGCTAGAAACGCAGTTGAATAATATTTCAGGTGTTACACCTTCCCAATCTGATTATTTTTTCATGACGTTAAGCACAAAATACCTGCCTCGACGGCTCGTACAAATAAATCTTGAGTCCATGGTGAGGGTCAATTAGCTTTAACGTAGTTTAATAATTTAGTTCAAAGGTAGCGAACAAAAGTGCATGAAAGGAAAGTTGTTTGGCTAGATTTGACCTATTCAACTTTGTGCCGACCAAATCCGTAACCAATCTTGACCAACAAGTTAGTGTGCAGTGCCAATGAAGGGTACGTTAATAGACTTCCATTTCAAAGAAAGAACGGGCCGATTCCTTCAGTACTTAAAAAGTATTGCCCTCATATTTCCCTGCTCTCTTACTCACCCTTTTTCGCCTCTTGGAACCCAAAGACAGATTGCGTGTCCACAATTTAGTCTAAGGTGGAGTTTAAAGCCAAATTACGCACAATTTTAACTTTGTATATGGTTTTATTATATTGTTAGAAATTGTTAGTACTAAACTTCATCGAATCTTTCATTCAAACGTTCTGTTGGTCGGGCTTCTAATTGATCACTCCAAAGATCAACACACCTATATTCTTCTCTCATCGCCAGCCTGTCGCTGAACCTTCTTGTTCGGATATCTACGACATGCAAGCAAATGGTTTAGTTGTTATGTGGCATGGGCGCCGGGGGGAGGGGGGGAGGGGGGTCGCAGTCTCCATTCAGACGTCTGTGGTCGTCCTACTTCTACTGATCACTTTAAAGATAAACCCCCCCAACTTCTTTTTCTCTCAGCCAGCAATGCTCGATGAAACCATTCTGTTAGGATATAACTACGTAATGCAAAGCAACGGTTTGAAAGTTGTGGGTGGACCCATATCGCATAGACCATTGCTTGAAGGTGTCCCCAAAAGTGTTCTAATGGAGTAAGGTCAGGTGTAAAAGAAGATTAATTTATTGTCTGCCAGCGCCCATAGTCCGGGATCCATGGCTCATAGACGACAACAGTATAAAAAAAAAAAAAACGTGAAACTAATGTTGCGAGAAGAGTCAACCAAATGGAGTGACCTATCTTTACCGTTGTAGGTGAGAGTATGGTACGGAAGGATATCCTGCTTTCTACACCGGAACCGTTAAGGTAAATCAACTATTAATTGAGCGTTATTGAATATCATATATTTAGATTATGAATATTCAATATTAGGTTTAGATAGTATATTAGGTTCATGACTATATAATTTATATTAGGTTTTAATGACTATTCATGAGGTTGGTTTGGCAACCAGGAATATCCCCGTTTGAATATCCCCGAAATATCAGGAGATAATGCAAAAAATATTCAGGTGTGTATTGCAGTAGTAGACACCCACAAAGACACAATATATATATACAGCGACAGTCAACGTTTCATAGTGCTCATTCAGAACTCGTTGGGCAGGACAACTAAGGAGAATTAAAAAAATACACAGGTAAACTTGCATATCCCCCTGGGCAAGAGGCAGTCTGGAACATACCAAGATGACCTTGACCTTGGTCCATACCTTTGACATCATCCACACTTGAAAGGAACCCCTATTGCATCTTAACCCCAAGTCTAATTTCAATCAGATTTTTCAAAGAAACGGAACACACAATACATACATATACAAGATCAGAGACCTTGAACTTGGTTATCCACTGCGGTGTCTGGTGCGCGCAGGACCTGTGGGTAGAGATTCAGACACTACTATCGTACTGCCTTGTTTTGTTATGAGAGAGTCCAGTATGACTTACGAGGCTCCTGCTCTTTACCAGTTGGTTTAACTCCGAATTTTGAAACTTTCAAGGAGGCGTAAAAAATAAACAAACGGTTGTATGAATGCAAGCTGATTGAACAGCACGCACCGTATCGCCCTATATCCCCTACTGATTTTTCAAGCCAGAGGGGATAAATAGCAAACACAGAAGCCACTGAAGTAAATAAACAAATGAAACAGATTGATAAATTGTTCGAACAATAGTTTTATGGTTAAAGCTCTATGTACAACCCACTTCCACCTTACAATCTGCAGTCATATTTTGAGGGGGTTTAGGGCAAAAAAGGCCCCATCTGTCCAATAGCTGCCAGGTGTTAAATTTGGCAGGTATAACACTCAAGAAGAACACAAAATGACAATGGCAGTTATTGCAGATGGCGCATTCTTGCAGTTAACCCTTGATATGATACTGGTGACACAGCATTTCAAAACACAGTGGCTATATGTTATCATCCTATCAATAGATAAAACAAAAAAAGGAACATGTTTAAAACAAAATGTATTACATTTTGGAAACAGAACACCATATTCCACACTACAACAGTGCTTATCATTAACAAGTCTGTAAACAATTTGGGATTTTAAGAGCTGAGCAGAGCACATATTTGAAGAGACGATCAAAAGTTTTGCTAAACTGTAGTCTAGGGAAATCAGAAGTGGGAAGTTAAAACAATATCTTGGTTGTTGAAAATTTAACTACCTAGCGCTCCAGTAGACAAGGGTGATTATTTTTTTAAAAAGTTGCACGAAAAAAGTGTGCTTGGTCATTGCAGGGAAACGATTAATAAAAATTCACCCTTGTCTGCCTGGAGAATAGGAAATAAATTTCAAAAACAATATAATTGTATATGTATATACCATCTGATCTGCCATCCACTATGAAAGCAAATGGACACCTTTTGGACCTGACATTTCTATCGCTCCTCTAACAAACCTGGCTTGATAGCTGGCAAGAGCCACCGTGCTAGTAATGACGAGGTCACCAGTTCAAATCCGGCCTAGCGCACAATTTTTTTTCAGTACTTGCGTGCGCTGGCCATCTCCCGGGAAAGATTAATAAATATTCAATTATTTTGGTTGGGAACTCGTTCGTTTTGATGCTTTTGCGCATATTAACTAGAGTTTGCAACTAAATTAGGTGAGAGGGACGCTATATTTCTTGTTGGGTTAAGTTGTGCGGCATGTTTTTTTTAGCACTGTGTTACAATTTTCCTCAAAAAAGAAGGGTAACGGAATGTAGTGGTCCTCCAATTGAAATTCTGATATTAAATGAAGGGGACGAACAAAAAGCAACAAGAAGGCATTGCTATCGGATAGACCAGTGATGTGAAAAAATTGTGGCCGTAATTATCAATCAAGGTAGCTGTCACCAATGTTATGTAATATGGCCACATTTGCTACCACAGCTGGTTTAACCCCCATGAAACTGTCTAATTTTTAGAACAAATATAAGCAGTTGGCGCCACATTTGGCAACATAATTTGGACAACTGATATAAGTAGGGAAATGCAAGGGAGCTATCATCTGTGCAAAAAATCAGACAAATTCACTGTGTGTGTAATATTGCCATGATAGCCTACAAAAGTTAGATTGTATGTTATAGGCCCTCTATCTATATGCCCATCTCCATAGAAAGACGTGTTAAACTCTGTATTTGAGAAAACAGAAAAATCATATTTGCCCGCAATTGAAATTCATACAATTTACATGGATGTGTTATTGAATAAAAATTCAAATCAGTTGTCCAAATTGGTCACCATTGATATTTAAAAAAATTCTTATTCACACCACCAATGATTGAGGAAATCCTATAGCATAGGATTTGTTAGGATGGGCGACGCCATCTTCCTCCCTCCCTGTCCCTCTCTAAAAGGTATTAAAGTGTCGTGCCGAGCAGCTTGGTGTGCGGAGTGCTCATCTCTCTCTTTTCTTAGGTTAGGCAAGAATCCATTCATATTTTTTCTTGGGGGGGGTTTGCCATCCTGAACACGAGTTGTTAATTTACCTTCCCAGCATGAATAAAAGCGACCGTACCCCAGTTTTATTACACCTGGGTGGTGGAGAGGGTAAAGTATGGAGGGTGGTAAAATGCCTTACTCAAGGGCAAAAACCTTGCCACCAGTGGGGCTCGAAACAACAACCTTTGTCAGTGTGGGCGATACTGTGCTCAATCCACTGGACCACAAATGCCTCTTTCTAACAAAAACTCAATTGAGGTTGTAACAAAATCAGTGTTCTTACATGAACATGGACACTAAGTTAATTGCCATTTAAACAACCAGCCCTACCAGGTTAGAATACAATCTATCGATTGGCTCTTTCAGGACCCAAAATATGAGATTGCCTATGAGTAACAAATGAACGTTGATGCTCGTTATCTTGTGTAAACCATACAACATTCTTACAGTATCTCTAATTGGCTCATTGCATGATATAAACATGATATATAACTGTGAACCAATCAAATAGACCTTTGATATTTATGGCATGTGTGCACCTTCAAAAGGTGGGTGAATGACAACCTCATCCAGCCTGAACCAGGAGGGGGTGGGGTGGGCCGCAGATAGTTCCCCTCAAATTGCCAAAAAAATCACGAAAACCCCCCTAAAAAATTGCTCAAAGTCACAAAAATTGTTTTGCGAGCAGAGCGAGCCAAAAAATTAGGGTTTGTATGATTATTGAAATTTAAAAAAAAAAAAAGGTTAACATTTCAGTAAAAAAGGTAACTTTGCAAAAATAGCCCCCACCCTTGGGGAGGGGCGAATTTAGAGAAAAAGATCCCCAAAAAATCCTGGTTATGGGCCTGGACTCATCCATCCCACTTTACTCCCTCAAAATTGAGATTTGGGTGGGTAGCAGATTGAAAAGTTCATATTTTCTCAATAACCAGTTTGAAATCTAAGGTCAAGAAAAATGTTTCTTTGAATTATGAACAAGAACGTCTCCAAATGCGGTTCAACCACATGTATTAACACCCACACAGTGCTGTGGGCCAATTGAGCACACATTTTTGCGTGTTATGTTTCCAAATGGCTGGACGGATTTGACTCAAAAATCTTGCAATCTGCTTGTTTTGAGTGGGATAGTTCCATGTGAGGTAGAAAACAAATATTATGAAAAAGTTTGTGACCATGCTTCTGATTGGCTCTTATTGACCACTGAAAGCCTATTGATTGACATCAAATCAGCTGTTAGTGCCAGAGGGGTAATTAGGGCAGGGTCACATGTGAAAAGCGGCAACCATCCTATGACCTGAGGAAAATTCAATTTAATTCGTAAAAGTGGAATATTCAGCATCGGACCAGGAAATTACATAAAGCTAGGTCAGTGTCCAAAATAAGCCTGAAACACGTAGGCCAAATTTTACACAAACTGGGAGAATTGAGAAATTGATAGGGGGACATATCAATTGTAAATTTTGAAGGTGTGATGTTAAGTATCCTAACAATATTTTATTTTAGTATTCAGGTTAACGACCCTCAGCCATCATCAAATTCCATTATTTCATTTATTTGATGTGATGAAATGATTTAAAGGAGCCATGCCTTATTTTAACATGATTTCTTGGTTATAGGAAGGGCCATCACAAACATACCTGAATCCAAAAATGTCTTTTGAAATCTGAACATTACCATTTATGGTGAGTGACAATTGCAGGTATTACAGTCATTTAAATACAGTACAAATCATTGTGGAAAAATGTAACATCTATGACCTATGAACAGTCGCCATTTGCTGGCAAAAGCCTCCAACCCGGCACTGGAATAAAATAAATGATGGTGTTAAATATGTAACAAGTCATCACCTCTGCTTGGTCGAATGGTTTTGTGTAGAGGAGAAATCAAGTTGTTGGTTAAAATAATGTTCTCTTTCAATTGCTTGCAGTTTGATGGCCTCCGTACAACAGCGAAATTGTTGAAAAGAGTAGCCTGAACCTTCAGTTTGTAGTATCAGAATGGGATTTGATAAAAAATCACTCAAACTATTTTACAGTGAGAAAATTACAAGTTTTTTCTAATGATAACAAGAAACTTATCTCAATTGCCGCTGTGAAATGGAGAGCTGCTAGGAATATCGGTCAAATCATTGGATGAATAGCCCAATGCCCATGATATTACTGGGCAATCGCAAGGAGTGTAGCTTTTTTTGACATCACTTCGTCGCTGATTGGCAAGGAACTGCCATATCTAATGCTACGCTAGCATGTCCAAGTTGACTTGATGGCAAGCCAGTGAATTCAATTCAACTCAATTGTTCTGATGTTTTTTAAGATTGTTTCTGATGCTTGAGTGTTGACGGTAGTTAGATATCGTGGCCTTAGGCATGTATGGCAGCTGATGTATTCCAAGGTAGCGTTTAAACCACTTTGATACATGTGAGAGGTGCAGTATAGTATTAAATGACAATTAATAAGGCTTTTCACACTGAGCGGTGAGCGATCGACTTTTGCGATCGATCGCCGTTTTGAAGGACCATTGCAGCGTTTTCTGAATAATAGACACGCATGCACAATAACGACTGTTACGATTGTAAAATCTTTCCAAAGGAAGGATTAATGAGGCTTTGTGCTTGCACGAGTACTTTCTTTTTGAGGGCTGTATGGCATTGGGTGTAGTGACTTTTTAATGCCGAGTATCTATGGCCCTCTTTTAAGTGATTTGACTTGTACCTTGGTTTGTTTTGCAAAAAAAATTGGAGTTTTACGTGTGAAATTGAACGGATGAGTAGGAAAAAAAAAATTCCAAAATGGAGGTATAGACTCTACGTAAGTGGCCTTTGTGGACGGACGTGTGTTGTTATTGAGGGAAGCACACAAGCGATATGTATGTCAGAGTTGGCAAAGATTATAATGAATTTGGTGGCTGGTTTGAAGTCTACCACACAGCGACAATAGAAGAAATCAGAAGGATCGATCACCAGCCTCAGTGTGAAAAGCCTTATATTACGTACGGCTTTTCAACCCTGGTCAAGATTTTTTATTCCAAGACCAACACAGACTGAAGGAATGTGGGGTGGAGCAGATTAGTAGTGGCATGATGAATGCCACAACTGTATGGTGCATTGATTTTCAGGAAGGGGCAGTGCAGCCATTGGAATGATGTGGGAAGGCAGAAAAAGATTCAACAGAGATATTGAGAATGGTGTCGAGTTGTGGACTTTTTGTTCTGTTTTGATGTGGCTACACGAAATTTTAGCTTTACCATGCACCTTTTCTTCACATATTTGTGCATCAACTTAAAACACTGCCTGGTAGATTCTGGTGTAGGTTTCAGGGGGTAGGACACGATCTGCTCGATTTGGGCCATGGGGATTTCCAAACGGTAATTGTGAAATGCTACATGCATTTACTATGGGCAATCGCGGGGTCCCAGTGACATACAAAATCATCTCTTAAACCGGTGTTCAAAGATATTAGTACTATCATGATAATTTAGGGGATTTTTTTTTTTTGGGGCAAACAATAGTGATTCAAAAGCCGTCGTGGTTAGTGGATTTACCCCGTTGCAAAATAGTGCAATTTCAAATAACGTTCATTTAGATTTAAATATGTGGACCAGGCCTAGTCTTTAGTCAAGTCTGTGTGTAACGTTTCGAAAAACAGACGTTAGCACCCGGAAGTTGATGCGCTTGTGAATTCGCTGTGAGGTTAGGTTGGCAGTCTACCTCCCTGGTAGGTTTAACACATCCCCAAAGTCAGTTTTTTTTAGATCTGCAGTCCCTTGGGAAGCCATGTCAAACCTTAAAAAAATACACCTTGTTTGGTTTCATTTGAAGTGTTTGTTCATGTGATTCCAAATATGGTCATAAAGATGTTTTATTTGAAATTTTTGAAAAAAAATTGAAAATGCGTTGAACTCCCGAGCGACTATTAATAGAGACAAATTTTGCATTTAAAAGGAATACGGAATTATTTTTCGGTTTCTAAAACAGATAAACAGATATAAAAAGTAACGTCGCGGTTCTCGAACGCTAATCCCCCTGGCGGGAAGCGGTCTGCAAATTTTGGGTTGAAATACCCTCAAATTGCCCATAAATATGCAAATAGCTATTTAATTAGATCATGGCGCCACCAAACCTAATCAGCGCGGAGAGTACATGATCCCCACCCCTCCACCAGTTCATCAAAATCGGACTTGGCATTCAGATGTTTGTCACAAGCTTTTTGGCGTAAAAATACCCCAAAATTAACTCATTAATTAGCCAAATTAGGTACCTAATTAGCCATATGCCCACGCCCATAAATCTAATAGATTGAAGGGCATGGCAGTACGATCCCACCCACCAAGTACATCACATAACCTTATGGGTCTCATTGTTATAGAGTTCACAAGATTGTGTTGGACGCCGCGCGGCGACCGCCTTGACTGATAGCATGATCCCCATTGCTTTTCAAGCAGGGGGATAAAAAAAACAAAATTTAGCGTTATGTTTTAAATAAGAACTGCTGCTGAACTTTTGTTTAAAATCATTCAATGATCAGAAAATAAATAAAATCCATGATTAGACTCTATTGAACAGTTTAAAATTAGAAAAATAAAAACAAAAGTTGCATTTTACAAAGGGGAATTTGAGAATACAAAACGGAAAACTTATGTCTCTAGCTAGACTGCTTGAAGGCTCCATAGCAGGATACGCAATTGTTGCCTTTACGCTACTTGTAGCATGTGCAGTTGCGGTTCCGGGTGGCGATGCGGAGGGACCATAAACGCAGGCTTTGGGACACGCTCTACCTGTGCTACACTGCTATTGGATAGTGGCACTTTAGGGTCGATTCCCGGGGACGGGAGGGCACTAACTTCCACAGGGCCGCACCTGGACCTTTGCGAACTGAACGATAACTTGCAAAAATGGGTCTGCGAACTGAAAAATGGAAAAATTTGCGCCCTGAGAACTAAAATTTTGTTCAAAGTAGCCGCAAAAGTAGTTCAAAATCAAAATTTGCTGAAATGGGGGTCTCATGAACTGAAAAAACATGCTCAAATGGGACTCTTGCGAACTGCCAACGAGGCTTGAAAAGGGTTTAAGGGGCTGGCACGTACCGTACCACCTTTAGGTCGATTTCATTATTATAGTGGTTTCACATTGTATGTTGCGATGTCTGCCTCCAAGGGTTCAGAGCTATGTTTAAAGGGGGATGGCCGATTAAAGGATTATTTAGTTTCATCTTGATAAGATTGGCCTTCACACCAAAACCCAATAGGGTAAATTTTCGAGCTGATATTTCAATCCGGGGCAGTGAAGGGCAATTACGGCCGATTTAAAAAAAACAACTCCAATAAATCCTCATGAAGACACATACAAGAGGGCACCAACAGCCCGAAGGGTGGGTGGGTGTTCACCTACCTACCATAAGAAGAAAGGTGAAAGGAATAACCCCGGGCCGCGCAAGCGTTGTTTGCATACAGATGGCTTAAAACATGAGAGCGGCTCGGGGTAGGGTTGAGCTGAAGTAGGAAGCATGAGAGGGAAGGGTTGTGGAGATTTGCGATAGAGTTGTAAGGAAGAGAGGTTGATTGTGTGGTGTAAGCGAAGTGAGGTTGGAGAGGGAGGGGGATTAGGATGGTGGGAGTGAGGGACGAAAGTATAAGTTGTGGTGGGAGGAAATAAGGATGGATGGGGGGAGTGGGAGTATTGGGTAAGGAGAACGGTGTGAGAAGGTTGAGTGGAGGGGTGAGAAGGAGGGCGATTAGGGTGAGACGGTGTAATGGCTTTTGAGGAGGAGGTAGTGAGGGTCATATGCGGCTATGCTCGGCAGAGCAGTAGAAAGAATGAAGGAAGAGAAAGCATTTTTAGATGAGATGGCAGAGGAGAGGGGATATGCCAAAAGTGTGGTGAAATGTTCTCTGTGGTTGGTGATTTCAATGGACTTGTGGGAAAAGGGATCGATGGGTTGGGGGTCACAGAGGGAACGGGGTTTTTGGGAGAGAACCCTGGATTAGGAAGGATGCGTTAGCGTTTTGTGATGAGAATGGAGTGTGTGTATAGCAAATATTTGGTTAAGAAAGAGGACAAAAGGAAGTGACTTTAGTCAGGGGGAACCGAGTCAGAGATTGATTTGTGCTTGTGGGAAGGAGAGGAGAAAGTTTTGAAGAATGTTAAGGTAATTCCAGGGGAATTACCTCAACAGGTTGGTGGTTAACGATGTGGACAAGTGGAAGGTTGAAAAAAGTGGTTGGTGAGGAAGGTGTAAGTGCAGGGGAGGAGGAGGAAAGTAGGGAAGCTGAAGGAAAGAAAGAAGAGGAAAAGAATTTGAGGATGGAGTGGGGGAGCTTGTGGGGGAGATGTGCCGATCTATGGGGTGTTTTGAGGTAGGGGGTTACAGGCGTGTGGTGCAGTGTGTGGGAAAAAAAGAAGGGAGGAGAGACACGGAAGATAACGGGTGTGGAATGATGAGGTGAAGGAGGGCGAATAGGGGGAAAGAAGGATGCGTATAAGGATATGAGGAAAAAATGGTACGGAAAAGAGAATAAAGTGAGGTATAAGAGAGTTTTGAAGAGTAGAAGCGAGCAAAGAAAGTGGTTGCGAGGGCGATGAAGGAGGAGGCTGAGATAATGCGGGGGAATGAGTTGAGGGAGAACCAAACAAGGTTGTATAAGTTAGTGAAGGCATATGAAAAAGGAAGGAGCGGTGTTGAAGGGGGAGGAAGATGTAGAGAGGAGGGGTGATGGAAAAGTTGAACTTCAGTGAGAAAGATAGATGCAGGGTCTGGAAAAGAGCATTGGAGGAACATGAAGAGGAGAATGAGGGGGATCAGAGGGTGGAGGCTGATGTGGTGGAAGCAGGGCCAGTTGAGAGAGTAAGTCGGGAAGAAGTGGTAAATGGCATTGGAGAAATGAAAACAGTAAAGGCTGCTGGACCCTCGGGAAGTGAGTGTTGTAGGGATGATTATTGGAGTGGAGAGATAGGATTGGTGTTGTGATGATGGAGGTGTGTCAGAGGGTGTTAGATGGAGGAGGAATGCCGGTGGAGTGGGCACGACGGAGTGTGTAGTTTCCAATTTTTAAGGGAAAAGGGGAGCACGAGATGTGGTGCGTATAGGGGTGTGAAGTTTGAAGTTGTTGGAGCATGCGTTGAAAATTGTGGAGAGGGGTCTAGAGAACAGAATTCTGAGGATAGTGAAAGTGGATTGAGATGCAAGTGGTTTTATGCCAGGGAAGGGAGATAGATGCAGTGTTCATTTTGAGGAGGAGGATGCAAGAGGAATATTGAGCAAAAAGGAAGAAGCTGTATATGTGACTGTGGGACCTGGAGAAGCCTTTGATGAGAGTACCGAGGAAAGTGATGGAGTGGGCAATGAGGGAGAGGGTTTATACCAGAAGTGGGGGTTATAGAGCGGTGATGAGTCTGTATGAGGAGGCAAAAACAAGAGTTAGAGGGGGGGTCTGAGTTGTCTGAGTTTGAGGTGAAGTTGAGTGTGCATCAGGGTTCTGTGCTCTCGCCGTTGGTGTTTGCATTGTGGTTGATGTGGTTACGAAGAGTGCAAAAGAAGGCTTGCTGAGTGAGTCTGTTATGGCTGATGATTTAGTTGTTTAATGGTGAGACAATGGAGGGTTTGAGGAGAAGTTTTGGAAGTGGAAGAAGGCATTTGATAGTAAGGGCCTGAGGTAAAAATTGAAAGACTTAAAGTGATGGTGAGTGGGGCGGAGGGGGAGGTGTTAGTGAGTAGGTGGACCCATGTGAATATGTGTGGAGAGAGGGTGAGGGCAAATTCAGTGTGGTGTGGAAATTGGGCAGGAAATGGATCATGGAGATTGCACAAAGATGAAGAGACTGTGGTGTGGAAGATGCAAGAAGGGAGAGTGGAGGGAGTGGGGAAAGGAGGTGGAAAAGTTGTGTGACGAGGTGGAAACAATGAAGGAGTTCACATACCTAGGGGACAGGATTAGTGCAGGGGTGGGCATGTGGCGGCGCTGTGACAGCCAGAGTAAGGTATGGGTGGGTTGTGAAGTTTAGAGAATGTGAGAGTTGTTACTGGGAGAAAATTCCTTTGAAGATGAAAGGGATGGTTGTACAGGAGTTGTGTGGATCAGTGAGCTGTACGGGAGTGGGGAGTGGAGACATGGTGCCTGAGTGAAAATGAGGGATGGGATTTTGGAGGGCAGAGAGAGAGCATGGTGAGAGCAATGTTGGTGTTAAATGATGAGAGGAAGAGAAGACTGAGGATTTGATGAAGATTGGGTTTGGAAGAGGCCGGCCCTGCACGACTGGGAAGGAGAATTGGTGTAAGATGTATGGCAAGTGCTGAGGAAGGATGAGGAGCATGTTTAAAAGGCTTTCTTTTGAGTTTGAGGTGGGTTGTTTGGAGAGGGGACGACAAAAGGGGACAAAGAGGACATGGAGGGGGGAAGCAAGTGGAGGAAGGAGGAGGAGGAGGGTTGGGTTGAGGATGGGTTGAATTGGGCGAAGTGGAAGGATGGAGTGGAAGGAGGGAGTGGGAGTAGGGAGTAAGGGAGATTGATACGAATGTGAGGTGAATCCGGCCACCCCGGTTGAGGGGACAAAAAACGGATTTAAAAAAATTTGGTTGTTTACTACTACTACTTACTTTGCTGTGAGAGCTAAAAACTGTGTTTTGGAGTCCCATAGAGTACTGTGTAAAATTAATATTGGCGACACAAAATGGTGCTCATTTTCGCTCAGCAGAACAACACCAAACCAAACATCCGTTTGCCCTTAAGATTTCAAAGGGTGAATGAGAAAAATAGTAGCTTTCATCTGATAACAAAATGGTTGACCACTTCCTGGTGGTAAAAAAATCTGGCGGCTTCTGGGGACGAGGCCATATAGCTACGGCCTCTTGGACCTTAAGGGAACAAAAATTGCTTGGAAAAATAAAATATGATAAACCTTGTGTTACATACAATAATATGTTATGAAAAGTGATAAAAATGGCAGACTTTGGATTTCATTCTTATAGTTATGAATAACTTTAGTGAATCTTCTGCTTATATTACGAGTTACAATTCAGGAAAATTTTGATTTGGAGAAATTCAACTGCAGGCCTCGTTCTAACGTCGTCCTTCTTTCACTCCCCTTGATTTTTCTCTTGCTATTCTCCTCTCATTTTGTCATGGGTGGTTCGTGGGGCATAGATGTCAAAGGTATCGGCGCCCTCCATGTTGGCATCTTTGGCCAGAACCGGTCCATGGTATTCAAAACGGAGTGAGTGCACAGCCCTAAAAAAAAGAAAAAACAAAACAAAATGGTTGGTTACTATAAGTGCTTATTTTTATAATTTTTTACCCTACTAAAAGTATTTCTGAAGGGGACTAAAAATAAGCAGTACATAGATAGATGTCTAAATGGATTGATGGATGCATGACTGGATGCATGT
Organism: Ophioderma brevispina; assembly: GCA_023653785.1. Classification (NCBI taxonomy): domain Eukaryota; kingdom Metazoa; phylum Echinodermata; class Ophiuroidea; order Amphilepidida; family Ophiodermatidae; genus Ophioderma; species Ophioderma brevispina. The sequence goes on from JAMKCH010012940.1 coordinate 67,740, forward strand.
GCACAAATTTTAATCTTTTATTCAGTTGTTGTACATCTGTACATTGACGTTTTTCAAAAGAGTAGTATTAGAAGTAGTAGTAGTAAAACCAAAGTTTTAAATCTGGTTTTGTCCCTGCAAATGGGGGTGGTTGGAATCACCTCACATTTACAGCAGTTCTGCTGTGTAAGATTTGTAGTGGAGCGGTTTGGACTGCAAAATTGTCGACAACCCCTCCCCTCGGTACAACAAAACGCAAACACTTCTATTTGAAAGATAGTAATAAATAATTTTAAAAAATGATGGTTGTGGTCAAAAACTTTGGTGGCAGGGGTGTTTTTTGGGTCAAAAAATCACATTTTTGAGCTAAAAACTAAGAAAATCAAGATTTATTAACCCTAACGCGGCCGAGAGGAAATGAGAGGCAACGAAAACGTGGTACCGGTCGGAAAATGCTTTTCGTTGCATCTGGGCCGTCAACAACTATTTTTGGTCGTGCAAATGACTCTCAAAAAAAAAAAAAAAAAAAACGCGATGTTTTTCGTTGCATCTGGGCCGTTATTGACTTTACGCTACTAATTCCTGTGCCGGGAAAAACGGCCGAGATGCAATGAAACGCAAGCTTTGGCTCTCGTTGCATCTGGGCCGTTAAAAATAAAAATAGATTGCTTTTCCTTGCATTTGGGCCGTCGGCCGGCAAAACTAAGAAAATCAAGATTTATTAATTTCTTAGCAAATCAAATTTTAATCATGGTGCAATACTATCAATCCTTGACATTTATATTATAGATTTCTTTTTTATACAATATATAAAGGGTCTAGAATTTTAGCCCCAAAATCACTTTTTTTCCTAAAAAAAACATCCTTTTTATCACATGTCAACTCACCGAGTATTACCAGAACCCTTTATGCAATGTATGAACCCCTATCAATAACAAAAAGGATATCATAAAAATAAGATTGTAATATTTTTACTTTAAAAAATAAAAATAATAATAATTTCGCTTAATTTGTAGCCCAAAATGCATTTTTGGCCTAGAAATCATCCCTGCCACCAAATATTTCAACCACAATCATCATTTTCTTAAATCTCATATATTTATCCTTCAAATAAAGGTGGTTGTGTTTTGTTGTACCAAGGGGAGGGGTAACTCGAAAACTAGAGCACTTTTCAAAGCTCGGCCGCTCCGTTATTGGGGGGATTGAAGCTTCGGTACTACCTCAACACCTGCAGGGTCAAAGGTCATCTAGGGGTCATGTTAGGTCGGCAAGGACATAATTATCCACTGTGCAATTTTGAGTTCTGTTTGCTAAATTTTATTTTAGGGTAACTTCACAAATATAGTCTTCTGAGGTAACTCAATGCACTGATTTCTCCCTTACCAGCTTTTGTTGATCCCATATTCAAAATTAAAACAAAAATATGGGGTCTAGTCGAAATACACAAGTGTAATCATCTTCGGTACACTTGCGTGAAATCAAATGACTAACGGAAATTTAACCAACTTTACTCATCTTCAGAATCTTATGCCTCCTGCACTGTTCACAATACCTGAGAAATACTGGGTTAACTTGTTCCCCTTGAAGGAATTCCTTCATGTTTTGTGCCAGGTCCTTGGTCATAAAGCCGAAGTCCCCACCCACATCCCCACCCACCAACCCACACACACCCACACTTTAACAATTACCGGAAATATTACAAATTTGCCAAAAAAATATTCAGCATTACAGCTTTTAATTTTTTTTTAATTTTTTCTTATACATCAAAACTTACGACCCATACATGTCCGTTAGATTTATAGAACACCTTTGACATTTGTGCTGACATCCTTGAAAATGAAACCAATCTAATCGGGACACAACATCTCACAAAATATCTAAGATAGAAACTGAAATATATAAAACACATGGCAAAGAAAACATAGTGCAAGATTTAAACAAAAAGTTGTCCTAATTGGACCAAGAGGATATCTGCCACAAAGTGCAACTGAAACCTCTTACACCTGGGCACAATCAGGACCAATACTGGGGCTAATGCACAAATCAAGCATTTCCTCCAACCACCCTCTATCAGGGAAGAGAAATACCATGAACATGAAAAGAGATAACCCTAAAGGTCCCACACGTCTTAAAGTGTTGAACAGTTATTAGGTCTTATCCCACAAGGTGTATTGAATACATCCCACAATGCCCTGGTTTTGGGAAATTTCAATTCAATAAGGTCATGTGATCCCACAAAAATCCTATTCTTAACACATACAAACCTGACTTTTACACTCATTTTAGCCCACAAGGTACTACTACAATAATAGGGAATTAAACTTCTTGAACACTTTTCATCCCTGAGTGCTGACATGTGTTAGTACAGTATAGGCACATTGCAATGCATTGTGGGATTGATTTAAAACACCGTCTGGTCTTACCCATTGAGCATTACATTTAGACCAAAGACTGCAACAATTGCTAACATTAAACATGCAACAAAATACTTAGGAGGTGGTACTGGGTCCCATATGGGCATGTAAAGACTTTGATTGTGCCCCAAGATACTGTCACAAAGTGTAGCTCGTTAGTGTCAATAGACCTAACAGGGAATTCCTCTTTAGCTCTATTCACTGTGTGCTCGACTTGAGACCAAGGGGTCTCGGGTTCGAGTCCCGGTTTCGGCAGGACCGAGAAATAAGTTGCTGGTATACCTTTGTGAGTAATTAGATACTTGTCAGTCTGTGACAAATTTGGTGGCAGTGGTGGGATCGAAAATAAATGCAATTACGTACCTTGTATGAAGGAGGCAGGAATTTAAGGCATGGGACGTGCCTTGTGAGGAAAGGCAGGACCGAGAAATAAGTCGCTGGTATACCTCGGTGAGCATTTAGAAAAATATCAGTCCATGACAATACTAATACCCATACATAGTGGTATAATATTCTGTAATGGGAGTGGGAGGTGGGGACGTAACTGAATGTTGCATTAGGTGAGAGGGGACCAGGGTTGAGGGAACACAACAGGAAGCACTACTTTAACTAAAATAGGATACAGCAAAATGTGTAATTACTGCAAAACCCTCAAGACAAAGAAAATCTGTATTTCATTTCAGAAGGGATGTGGAAAAATCAAATTAACTTCCTCGTGTTGGGTTTCTTAAGAGTATTTTAATTGTTTGTATGTGAAGAAATAAGATTGCACAGTGGCAGGCTCTACTGGTGGCATAGGGATAGCACTGCAGTGAAAATTTAGTCTAGCAGATTACATGAGTTCTCATGTACCCCCTTAAATTATAGGTTAATATTGCACATTTACTTCTTGCGAAAGTAAATGCACAGTTATTAACCTAATTCATACATGAGAAAAACAAAATAATTTGCCTTAATTAGTGATAAACAGTCGTTTTAAAAATATAATTACGATGGAAGTTAAAAACAAATTACCCACTGAGAAAATAAATCAGTCATGCACGATGCACACGCGTTCTGAAGCACTATACGCAGTATGCGGAGTGCAACTGGACATTTTCAATCCACTCATGCTACATTCGCATATTTTGTTAACAGCTTCACTGATTTGCTGCTGTATATGCGTAAATATGCAGAGTGTATGAATGTAAACTAAATTCTAACATAATTCTTAGCATCTTTAACTGGGACATTACCAAAATCAAATATTGTCCCATGGTTCCATTTGGTGGCCATCTTGGATCTAGACAGATCAGTCACATAAAATGGTTAAATTTAGTTGAAAAGTATTTCTAATGATTTGTCTCATCATAAAGAATCAGAAAATATATACTTTGGCATATTTGTGATGTTCAGTTACAGAGATAGAGGTGAAAATGTGATAAAGGTCATTGAACTTTTGATTGGTCATTGTACAGTAGGTCCCTGAGTAGGTAGGTCTACAGGGCCCCAAACTCTCAAAATGTGTGGATCTTGACAAAATTGGTGTTAAGCTGTAGATATGAACATGAGCAATTCAGAAAATATAGTTAGCACCATCTAGGATGTTTAGTTAGGTGGTAAAATTTGGAGTAAAGTTACCTCTTGTCGTATTTGTATTGTTTTGTATGGGAATTAGAGATTGAGATTAAAGCACACAGTATAAAAGTTAGCTTGCTTTCAATGGCTACCACAAAGTAAAACATCAAGTCAAACTACTTATTACAAATTTTATTAGATAGGAAATTAAACTAAGACAGGGTGAAAATGAGAGACTTGTTGAAAAGAATTCACCAGTGAGCTGGCTACAATAATATAGTCTGTTCAATAGAAGGTAGACTATGAACTTCAATAAAGTACATCGAGTTATACTAGAGGAAAACCTGGATTATAGTGTGACCATTGCTGGGGGTAATTCCTTTTGGTGGTGATGGCCGCAGTTCAATTTATAGTGGTGCCCCGAGTGGTGCTTAGTAGTGGTGCTGGGGGGGGGGGGGCAATTTCGCCAATTTTTTCTTTCCACTGTTTCTCCCCCACCCCAGCCAGAAGAAAACAGAGGGATTTTTGACCAAAAAGAACATCAATTTTGGGTCAAATATCACAAAATTTTGGCCAAAAAATTGCAATTTGGGGTTAAAATTGGTTGAAAATCTGCAAATTTGGGTTGCTCCCCACCCCCCAAATTTTACTTTTCACCCTGTCCCCCCCTCCAGAAAAAGAAGTCTGGCACCACCAATGGTGGTGCTACTTGCTTTAAGAAGTTCTGGATTTAATTTTAATAAAATCTATTGACTAAACTATTATTTTGTCCTTCAGAAGGGGATGTTAACCACATGGGCACTACCTACCTATCTATCGTAATCTAAGCACTATTGTAATTGGTAACTTGGAAGGTGATATCATATAATGAGCAAATCAGAGATACTATAAGAATGTTGGTATGGTTTACACAAACATAGCACTATTTTGATTGGTTACTCAGAGGGCTATCTCATGTTGTGTCCTGTAATAAACCAACCAAAGAAATTGTATCATAGGTGGTAGTACCCAGCAGTCAGTCCCATGTAAATTGCAGTCAATAAGTTTCAATAAAAGTAGGGGGTAAAACCCTAACTGTCCCAACCGTCCTGGTACTGAGGGCATCATTGGAAAGCAGTATTTGAACACCTGGGCTATTATTATTGAGCTGTTTAAAGGTTTTACTTTGACAAAACCAGAAATAATAAAATGAGTGTAACAATTTTGACACCAGAGTTGAAATGTTATATTCCACTGGCTACATCCTGAGATGAGCGATTTAATTGTGGGCAAACAGGATTTTTATGATTGTTTTCCCTTTTAAAAGCAGCTTACACAGATCTCTATGGATATTGGTCAACAGAGGGAGCTATAACATGTCAAGACTGTAGATTGTTGCAATAGATTATGATTTTTGCATAGGCAATAACCCTTGCATGTTCTACTACACTCCTGTTTCCCTACCTCTATGCAGTGATGCATGGCATCGGTAAGAGATTTGAGGGTCACACCAGTAAATCTTGTGCGCTGACCTAAAGTGAGTATTTTATCACCCGCGGTACAAAGACAGGGTATCTTGACACATGCATAAAATATATACTAGTATACATTAAGGTTATGACATCACTGTAGAGAGGTATAGAGATGGATTACCCCTCCTTAAAATGCTTCTTAAAATTAAAGAAACCATCTGCATAGTCTAACAGGTGCGCTGTAGCTAAAGTGTATTTACATACACTTCTTTACCACAAAATCCCCTCTGAAAGCCGCATATAATATAGCAGAGAGCTAGCCGTCTCAAACTGAATAGGGTATAGGCATCTTGCTAACTTAGTATTAGGGGAGGGGGTCATAGCCAAGTACTGGTGACCTTCTGTTGTAATGTAGGTCATTGGGGATCCCCCAGTAGTAACCTATGAGGGCTTAAATGGCTAAGGAAATTGGCTATTATACCGCTGCCTGTACTGACCGCACACGGTCCTGACATACACCTGTAAATGAAACCTTCAAATTATTAGCTGCTGATGCTTATGAGGACCTTTGATGATAGCTGTACTTCAACAGTTAAATGATACGTGTAAGTTTTATTTTGGTGGTATTTTTATTTTTGTGAAGTTTGCATACGGAAATTCAAATATAAAGCGACACAAAAATATATTAATGTAATTGAGTTCAAGTACTACTCAAATCAAAAATGCCCAAAAAATAGCAACACATGCAACATTCTCCCCCTCCCCCAAAAAAGACAAAATTGTGAAAAAAAATCTGCAAAAAAATAATGACTTGTACAGTAGCAGTAGGCACAGGGATATTGTCATAGTCAAGTGTGGGTTAATGACCTCCCTATCTAAAAGTGTAAAACAGAACTTGACCTTAATATTTCTATGTACTATTAATGCAATACAAATTCAGAGCAGGGTCAGACTCCAACTTCTATTTTCCATGAGAAGTAGCTATTTTCACCTTTTCTTTGACATTACCAACAGCACGTTCACTTGGGTTCCAATATGAGCTCTCTGTTCCTCAGGGCCGTACGCAGGATTTATTTTAGGGGGGTGCGAGACTTCGAAAAAGTGGACTTTTTTTGGTAAAAGTGGACATAACCCCCTAAAATGGTCCTTTTTTTGACTTTTTGAACATTTTATCACCAAAAAGTGGAGTTTCTTGTCAAAAATTTCTAAATTTTGGACCCTTTTCCCCTTTTTTGGAATTTGGGGGGGTGACCCCCCACCCCCACATATGGGCCTGCTGTTCCTTTTTTTGGAAGTCACTGTCCCACTGCAACACCTTCCTATTATTGTCAAAAGAAGAATCTAACTTCCAAAATTTCAGTTGATTTTGGTGATGTATTTTGTGTTACAAGCTAATAAGGCCAAAAAAAAATGATTTCTTGCTTGTCCTCACCCCCTCTGTGGAAGGCGGTGTCGGTCCGTCCGTCAAAAAAACTTTTTTAACACATTGTTTCTTTATGCACTAGATAAAAAATGCTCAAACATTGTTTCTTAATAAAAATTGTCAAGATCATAAGTAGTAGTAAGTACACAAGTTCACAAGAATGAACAAAAACATGATGCATAAACTCCAGTTTAAACACAAAAATCACATTTTCGGGCATTCCCCATTAAGAGTGTGAGGTCATTTTTTAAACCACCAGCAGCTGCCGTTTGAGATGGGGTATGCTCTCCACTTCTTCCGGTGCTCCGATGTGGATTTATTTAAAACACACTCATGGGCCAGGAGACATTTCTTGGAAGGAAGAGGACTCTAATCATAGTTTACAATAATATTTTTACTAACAAAATAAACGTGTGTTTTCAAATGGTTAAGTGTTACTAACAGTTAGTGTTAGTGTTACTGTACAATAACAATTGATAAGTCAGCCATTTTGTTTAGAACATTATTGGAAATAACCTCAGAGTGTATCTTCATGATTCTTGTTGGTCGCCAGTATAGCTGACAGGACCACTTAGAAATTTGTTGTGCTTATGTGTGTATGTGTCACTAAGTGTTAACATTTTTTTTATGGAGCAGCACACAGCTTATATTCTTTGAATATAGTGAGCGCAAAAGCCCAAAACTTGCAAAATTCTATTTTTTTTTCTGAGTTGCTGAAGTGGACCCAAACTCTTCATTAAAATTGCTCTATTTACTCTGCTCTAATTATTCTGCTCCCGAGAGGTATTCAATTCAGTCATAGTGAATTTCTTACTCACTGTGCTAGTACTCAAATACTACTCAAGCATCCTACACCCCTTTACTCATTGTGATAGTACTCAAATACTACTAAAGCATCCTACACCCCTTATTCTCACTGTGATGGTATCAAATACTACTCAAGTATCCGACACCCCTTTACTCACTGTGATAGTTCTCAAATACTACTCAAGCATAAACTCCCTTTACTCACTGTGATGGTACTCAAATAGTACTCAAGCATCCTACTCCCCCATTACTCACTGTGATGGTACTCAAATACTACTAAAGTATCACATCTCCTTACTATGACGGTACTCAAATACTTCTCAAGCATCCTATATCCCTTTGCTCACTGTAATGGTACTCAAATACCACTCAAGCATCCTACATCCCATTACTCACTGTAATAGCACTTAAATACTATTCAAGTAGTCAACACCCTTTTACTCACTGTGATAGTACTAAAATACTACTCAAGCATCTTAAACCCCCTTACTGCGATGGTACTCATACTACTCAAGCATCTTACACCCCCTTACTGCGACGGTACTCAAATACTACTCAAGCATCCTACACCCCTTTCTTTACTCACTGTGATAGTACTCAAATACTATTCAAGCATCCAACACCCCTTTACTCACTATGATAGTACTCAAATACTACTCAAGCATAAACTCCCTTTACTCACTGTGATGGTACTCAAATAGTACTCAAGCATCCTACTCCCCCTTTACTCACTGATATGGTACTCAAATACTACTAAAGTATCACACCTCCTTACTATGATGGTACTCAAATACTACTCAAGCATCCTACATCCCTTTGCTCACTGTAATGGTACTCAAATAACACTCAAGCATCCTACATCCCATTACTCACTGTAATAGCACTTAAATACTACTCAAGTATTCAGCACCCCTTTACTCACTGTAATAGTACTCAAATACTACTCAAGCATCTTAAACCCCCTTACTGTGATGGTACTCATACTACTCAAGCATCTTACACCCCCTTACTGCGACGGTACTCAAATACTACTCAAGCATCCTACACCCCTTTCTTTACTCACTGTGATGGTACTACTCAAATACTACTCAAATATTCAACATCCCCTTTACTCACTGTGATAGTACTCAAATACTACTCAAGCATCCTAAACCCCCTTACTGTGATGGTACTCATACTACTCAAGCATCTTACACCCCCTTACTGCGATGGTACTCAAATACTACTCAAGCATCCTACACCCCTTTACTCACTGTGATGGTACTACTCAAATACTACTCAAGCATCTTACACCCCCTTACTGTGATGGTATTCAAATACTACTCAAGTATTCAACATCCCCTTTACTCACTGTAATAGTACTCAAATACTACTCAAGTATTCAAGCATCCTACACCCCTTTACTCACTGTGATAGTACTCAAATACTACTCAAGTATTCAACTTCCCCTTTACTCACTGTGATAGTACTCAAATACTACTCAAGTATCCTAAACCCCCTTGCGATAGTACTCAAAAACTACTCAAGCATCCTAAACCCCCTTACTCACTGTGATAGTACTCAAATACTACTCAAGTATTCAACATCCCCTTTACTCACTGATAGTATGCAAATACTACTCAAGTACCCTACATCCCTGTGAAGTCCTCGCTTGTCATGCAATTCAAGGCTCTTGAACCCTAGGCTCTACACCAACTTGCAACTCACTCCTCCTGAAATGCTTGCCATATGTGAGAAAATTCAGTTTTAAGTTTCACTGCAGGTGAATGTTTGGTAGGGTATGAACCTTTCATATTAGAACTGATATGGTTTATGAATTTACTAAAATAAGACCTGAATGAATTGCTGACAATTAAGCTGGAACATTTGGTTATTTTACTGTGGTTTGGGTCAACATACCTAACATCGGCTTCTTCGCTTCTAAGATAAATGTTTCCAAAGGGCGTCAAACCATGTGATTTTATAATTGCCAACTATCCTATCCTTTTGAGGGCAATGCCCTTATCTGAGACAGACAAGAACTTTACTAAAGCTGGTATTCTGAAAGGGAGTATAACTTTAGACCTGGGTTTAAACCAAGGTTAGTCCTACATAAATGGGCCTTTTTTTTCAACATACTCTGAAAGTGTGATGTAATTGGTGAGAAAATTCCTCATGGTTGGACCAGTCCAAGAAATCCATGAGGATTTTTTTCTCATCTAGTATATCATAATTTTAAGTTTTACAGAATGAAAAAGGCCTGAAGGGTACTCAACACCAATGACCATACGGGGACGTGCCACAAACACGGGTCTCATTTTCAGCCTTCTGGTATATCAATGACCCTTTTTTGTGCCAATTTTGGTATAGTAAAGGGACGTTTTTACAAAATTTTCTAAAAATTGTTGTGAAAATGAGTGCAAATTCCCCCTATCTGAAGCCAAAACTTTCAAAATTTGCTAAAAATGTTGAAATTTTTAGGAAAAATGGCAAATATGTGTTACATTTGTCCCAAAATCTGTCTCTGGTATAGGTATGGGTCCCTGTTTTTACCAAAATGGTCCTCTTTTTCAGACTCTCGGATGCACGTTCCTATCCAAACCAAACTTGAGACCCCCCCAGAAAGAAGGTGCATTCATGAAGGACTACCCTGGTTAAAACATGTGTTCGAAGTTAGACTCCTTTGATCTTACCATCCTATAGGTACAAGGTGTGCCTTGACACCCAGCAAAGACCCTACCAACAGCAAATCGTCGTGTGAGCGCAACAAGGTTGTAAGCGCAATAGCTGCCATTTGTCTGAAATTCCAATCAAACATACTATTATGCCAAGTGTTTGATCAGTGGCTCTTGAAATGGTTCTTCAGGCAACACAGTCCCCTGAAGAACCACTTCAAGAGCCACCGACTCAAGGAAAGACAAAGTGAGTTATCCTAACACACGGCAGCACACAGATATATCACATGGCAAGCTATTGCACTTACGACTTTCTTGCGCTCGCATGACGAAATACAACCAGGAAATACCCCTACTAAGCAGAGGAAACGCACAAGCTTAGGCAGCGCTATTAACCCTGACAATGACTTGTCAATACATTGTCACATCCAACAGGTCTCTGCTTCTGCTTTTCATTATCCGATTGCCTCCAATGGTGGAGTCGGGGACATGATCGGGTCACCGCCTGCCAATGTTTAATTTTTTGGGCCAGGGTGACGATTATGAAATATGAAGGAGTGCAGGTCCTTGGGGAAAGCCGCCTTACCAAGTGGTTGCCGGTGCTAGTGAAGCAGTTTCCGACCACCACGAGGGATGATGAACTTAGGGTGAATGTCACTGGTTCTGATGTGGGTTACGTTGTCATGTTGGCCTTGACGATCAATAGATTTCAAGATGGGCTCTTTTGTGCGACCTTTTGTTAATGTACCATAAACACATTTTGCATGCTAAATTTGATTCCTCTTCACAAAAGTGCATTGTTTTCTATAAATACTCTTTTGATAAAACCTCCATATTGTGACTTTTGACTTACGGAAGATAATTCAGGGGAGGTGGGAAATAATCATTCATACTAGTAACTTACTTACTCCCATAGTTCATAACCCTTTGCAATGTTTTCCTACCGTAAGAATTTGATGTATATCTGCTTCTGAAGTGATACTAACACACATGAAAGATATGTAGACACAATGTGGCCAACACACATACAGCACAATGTGGAATAAAGGCGGCCCAATCTAAATGCTAGAGCAGTGGGCCGTACCGGCGGGGGTGGGGGGTGGCAGGGTTGCCCCCCCTGAACGACTTTGGCCGGGAAAAAATTTGGACAAAAATCATCTAAATCACCGTTTTTTAAAGCCCTCGACCGGGAAAACTTGGCCTTTTGACCCCCCCTAAGAGGGAAATTTTCCTCAACCCCTCAACTTGACTGCTTAGGGTACTCACCTAGTAGCGAATTTGCCCCCTCAGAGCGGGTAGGCCCGTTACGCCACTGATGCTAGGAGGCAGACATGCCAACTTTGGAAAATACATCTTTCAAGTATTCCGCGAACCAAAAAATCAGTATTTTGACCCAAAAATCAGTATTTCCTTGCAATTGTAATATTCTGTTGCCCAAAGTTAGCTGTACAGCCTGTATAGGCAATTCAGTGCCGTGAAAGCCAATTTGGAACAAACAATGTTTTTCTTAGAAATTAGAAATGTAAATAAAAGTCTAAACTTTAAGGGCTTTAACTTGAAAACTAAGCTAACCTATTGTACATCTGACCTGCATCATGAATAGAGCTCTTAAAATAACAGCTTTTCACAACAAAATGGACAGAGTCCGCCGTCCGACGGCCCCATTTAAGGAACTGTCATTAGAAACTAAGTCATATGGAGATCTTTTTAAAATATTACACCCAAAAGACAGACTAAATTTTAAAGTATCAATACCTTGAAAACTGAAGCCCCTCTACATACAACTGCAGCATTCATGAGAGAAGCTCTTTAACTCTTTCCTGAAAAAAATGGATGGAGTTCTGGCCATCTGAAAGTCCCCCCCCCATTTAAGGAACTTTCTGTATGAACACAGTTCCATAATGGAGAATATTGATTTGCTAACAGTAGGGCACATTAAAATGACTTAAAAGTCTAACTTTGAAGGAGGCCTCAAAACTTGGAACAATCTAACCTATGGACACATGAACTGCAATTATGAATAGGCTCTTTAAAAAAACTCTTTTCCCTCCAGAAAAGTGGACAGAGCTGAGCTCGCCGTCTGAACCGTCCCATTTAAGGTAACTGTCAGTGGGAACTAAGTCCATATGAATTTTTTTTTAAATCAGTTAATTATTGCTGAAGTATTTGACAGTTTTTCAACTTTTAAGTCTTCAAAACTTTAAAACCACAACCACTATACACTTCATTAATTTCGTATGGTTAATCCCTTTGCAACATTTAATTTAAATTGTTAAAAAATATTCAACGAACCTTTAGCATACAGCAGTAAATGGTTTAAATAAAATAATTAATGTTGGGGTGAACCATCCGAAAGTCGGGAGAAAACAATGTCGGAAGTGAATCATCCTTTTCAGACTATAATAAAATTGAAAATATATTTCAAATCTATGTTCTTTAATCCCCTTAAAGATATTGCCATCATTTCCTAGAGCTTTACTGTGCTGTATTTACTTATTTTTCTGACTTTTTTATACACTTTTATTTTTATTTTAATAACGGACCCATTTTCCCCCATTTTTCCTTATTTTTTTAAATAAACCGGGAAACGTACGCCCTATTCGCTTCATTTTCCGTACGAAATACTGAAAATCCTACTAGTTGGCATGTGCCTGTCTGTTCTGGCGATATGATGGTCACAAACAACAACGACGTAAATTATGATGGTCATCACTTTGACGTCACCATTTGCCTGCGAGTTGTGGATTTGGGGTCGGAATCGTTTTCGATAAGCTATTGGGCGGAAAATTAAAAGGGCAAAATACTCAACAAATGTGGACAATTTCACTTATTTTGATTTATATTATCTAGTTACTTAAGCTTTCCATCCATAAACCAAATTTTCCAAACTAGTAGCAGAATCATCGAACCTATTTCCTTGAAAGAAACACGATCATTGATTCATCCATCCTAAAGAATCAAAATATTTGAAATGTGCAGGAATGCCTTAAAAGTGAACCGGATAGTATGTATAATCTCATAAATTACTCTTCCCACTGAAGAAATTGACAAAAGGGAGAAAACCCGCAGTGTTCAAAGATTGAATCTCCATTCATGTGGGTGTTGTAGTATGTCTGTACCTACAGTATAGTAATGGCTAATAATGTGATTGTCAACGTAATAGGTGGATTCTGGCTTTAAATCATTTTCAGGATAGGTTCTGAGCAACCTTATTGCTACAGACATCAAAATCTGAATTTTTGATTATTTTTTTGGTTTTCTCTGATTTCGCAAATCGCGGATAGTGCCTTTAAGCATTTGCAAGACTTGCATCTTGATGTGTTCACCCTCAAACTTGACTGAACAGACTATTGCATCGGGTCTACAATATATGGTAAAACCAAAAATAAAAATATACACAAATAAATACAATACTTAAACTTGCCTCATTCCCCGCCTTTGCCCTTTGATAAGGAAAAACCCTAAAGAAAAACTTTTTTTTTTACTTAAAAACTTAGTAAGGAATAAAATGGTTATTACAATGTGTTCAGTTAGGGTGTGGGGGAAAATACTGTTTGACTATGGGTGTTCCTATGTAGTAAACCCAGTTGTGATTGGTAGGGCACGCGGCTGATGGCTGGTTGTTAGGACCAATAGTTATTAAATTGGGTGTGAAAATGGGTGTTGAATGGGTGTTGAACTGGCGTTGATTAGTTTAGGAACAGCTGTGCTGTTTAGGCGGGTTAAATAGGGTGCTGATTGGGGAAAAATGTGTGTTGAGGGAGGAAACACCGTGCTGATGGGTGGGAGAAATATTAAGTGTTGATGGGTGAGACTGTGGGTGTTGAAGAGAGGGGTATGAAGAGGCACATCCAATGACAGCAAATACTGTACCCTACTTTTCTTTTTGTTGAGGATTAACATATGTTTGTGTGCTGTGTAATTACATATATGTGAAGAAATGTGTTTTATATCAGTGCTTATCTCGTGTTTAAATTTGTCTCAAGATTTCGAAATATAGTTTATTTTTTGCATATTAATTAAAGCATCAACTAAACTAAATGTAGTCCACCTAAAACGCTCATTTTCCAAGGACCAAAGGATATCGGTGTCATACAAAAGTTTGGATTCTGGAACTTATTACCAATTGAGACTCAAGCTCTTTTCCCAAGGCCAAAGCTCTGTGCATCACAAACAGTTCTGGATCTGGAACTAATTACAAAATTGTGATGTTTCTCCATGAAAGGAGATTAAATTTGGGTTAACTTTTACCGGTGACAAGCATTATTTATATTCAAAAAGTATCCTAATCCTCAGGAATCCTGGGTCAGCCTTACAATAGGCGATCAAAATACCTTGACAATCAACCTACTGTAACCCCATAACCTTATGGCAAAGAAAATGCAGAACTAAACACAAAACATAGGTGGTGAAGTTTTCCTTTAACGTCCGATTTCAGTGAATGTTTTTCAAGCACAATTATCAGTTAATTGGAAAGACGTTTGCCGGGGGGGGGGGGTGGGGGGGTAAGGACACATCTGCTTGATTTTGGGCATTGGTGATTTCCAAAAAAAAAAAACAACAAAAAAAAGTTTCCAAAAAAACAAAAAAAAAAACGGTAATTTGGGGAACTTCGACGTTCATTTACTTACTATGGCAGTCTCAGTCCCATTGACATTAAAAAACATCTCTTAAACCTATTTTCAAAGATCTTATAATATCTGATAAATTAAGAAAATAG
>JAMKCH010012941.1:0-51030 GCA_023653785.1 Ophioderma brevispina
TGTGTCACCTGCTGATTGCATTATGGATGTAGGTCTTGAACAGGGACCTAAAATGTCCTGCACATGGGAACGTCATCAGTTTCCTCGTTCAAGCAGAAAAGCCAACTGACAAAATCCATACTGTGTGATATACCAAGTATAGAGGTTTTTGGCTTTGGTTATTGGTTGTGAGCTACTCAACATAGAATTCTGAAGCAAGTTTTCTGATGAATGATGACAAAAGTTCTCTAATTGCACTGGGACATTTTTGTTTGGTGATATCACATCAAGAAAAAAACATTTTGTTTTGTTTTCTTGTTCTTCCTCTTCTTCTTCTTGATGCTATCCTCTCTTATGTCATCAAAACACATGATCTCACCGTGACAACAGTTCGTGCTCAGCTTTGTTGACCAAGAAGTGTCATGGAATTTCTTTGTGGTTTGTGGGGAGGTTTCTGGTCCGTAATTTATCAATTAGTGGGTACAAGTAACCATCATCGTTAACGAAGACGAATGGCAGAATGGTGATCTTGGGCTTGGTAGCTCCTCACAGTTTCCTTGTCAATCTAACTCATAATCATGCGAGCTTTGATTAAGCCGGCTCACTACCAATTACCGAGGCATAACAATTCCATACCTTGGAATCTTACAATCAGGCACAGGTGTACGTTTCCATCCCTTCGCTAACGGCATGTGAGAAAGCTGATGACAGATGATAATTATTCCATATGGGGCCAGACATTTTAAGTCAACGCTCAGAACCTACATCAGCAACGCTTACATCAGGGGACGCGGATTCTTTGTGTGTTTGTTATACAGACTGTTTCCCCCCATAACAAACTATACAACAACTAAAATTATAAAAAATAAACTGGTGCATTTTTCCCATATTTGATTTATTTGTTAGACAAATCCTAAGCTATTCCACGCTTTTATTCCATTCAATTTGATGTAACCTAAGCGAGAGATATTACCAGTTGAACACAAAGGATAAAATAGCACTTGGGCCGTTTCACCTGAAGGTTCGATAACGAAAACTAAAGTCATCATGCGTGTAGCATCCTTTGGGATTAAAACCCCTTTTCAACTTTTGAAGATCAAGTGAATTTATTATCATGCATTGAACGAATCAATATATTATTTTTCAGTGAAAGCCCAGAGAAATTATTATTTGTGGGTTGAAATGATGGATCACTCTCAGGGGGGCAATAATCATGAAATCGGTGGAATATTGGGAATTGACTGCTGACACTATGTTGTAACAGTCTAAAAGTCTGTTGAGGGAACAAATGTGGACAAACGCTCTAATGTGGAGGGACAAATTACCCTTCCCCCATTCCCCACTGCTTCCAAGTGCCAGGGAGGAATATGAGGAAGAACGCAGTGTTCAACAAAGAGCAATAAAGGAAAGGAGGTTTGTGTTCGAAGGTCTCAGTTACTTTCAACAAGGTGTTTTTATGGTTCTAACCTTCTGCTGAAACCTGGAGTAAAGCTGAGACAACAAAGACGTTTGGAATGAATTTCCCAATGCTATAGTATATTAGCAATTGCGACATTATAAAAAGTTATAAAATATGTTATATCACAAGAAGCAGCACTCTATACCTACGGTTTTTTTTTTTATGTTCAATAAAGAAGTCTTGAGGTGATTTTCCAATGGCAAACTTGTTGATATCAGGATAGCGAAATGGCCCAACCATGTTTTTAAACTGTCTCAGATAATTAGCCATAACTCCTGAACCAGACCCAAATTTCACACCAACTAAAAATCTCCTGAAAGCTGGAACACTTCCAAAAGAATCAGGAAAACTCCAGTTGAGATGAACTTTAAAGTTTTTGGCAAAAAAAAATTAATATTTGATCTGCTATAGTTTTTTTTGGGACAGTCTGTAGTAGTATAAACGAGAGATCATGGACTCAAAAGCTTGTTTTTTTTTTTTTTGCAACTCAGGAGTGGAGTGAAAAGATTCAATATTATCACTACACGGTATCTGCATGCTCCTAGGAGACGAGCTTACAAAGTGTCTCCCCGCACTCATGTGCTGCGTGGGTGTGACAACAACTACAATGATAGTCACTAAACTTGCAGCCCTGACCGCTGTCCGCAAACTAATAAAAATCCTCTGATCAAGAATTTTGACGTCCACAAGCACACTGAAAGCAAATGTACAGATGGACGGACACTCTTGGTCAAAATGCTTCAAACTTTACACAGGACCTGCAGACATTTGATATCTGCGTTTTGCTGCATTTAAAGCAATCGGACCTCAGGGTGAACTTAGAGAGAACAGCTTGTACCTCGTTAATTAGGAAACATATATCCTGCGCGTCTACAACCAACAGGAACGGAGTCCAGGCCCCATTAGGACGCATCCGTTTAATGGAATTACCCTAGTAGTAAGATGGTTTGAAAGAGAGGCAATTCAATTTGTAGTCCTTGATCTCAAAAAACCACCAAAAGGCTGCCAGATCCCTACACATGTAGCAATGTGCTCGCAAGAATGTGTGTCTTGCAGGATTGCTATATGATCAAAAGTGTTTGCAAGTTACTGCATGAAAAGTAGGCAATTGTTGTAAAAAACCCTCAATGAACAATACTGATATACTGGAATCGAGTAACGTTATGAAACACTGCCGAGGATCCTGGATCGGTTATATAAATGAACACTGCCTGATAAACCTGGACTCAGTTACGTTAGGAACACTGAATTTGACAAATAGGGCTCTTAAACCCATGATAGCCATTTGTGGCACCCTAACAAACCTTTTTGTTCCTTTGGGATCATATTACCCAGGAACAGTAGAAATATTATGGTGAGGCTTTATATTCATTAGAAGAGGGCTTGGCCTCAATAAGTCACGAATGTATGCACATAAGGATAACTCAACGTTATAAACTATTTTATATTTACGGTACTAGATGATACGGTGTATGCAATTTCTATGTTTTTTCACCTTCGTATCCATATTGACGCCATTTTGAATTGGAAACATTATTATAACTATTATTAAAAATGTCTGATATAAGTGTGTGTCTTGAGCCATTTCTAGTGTTTGACAAATGGATTATATAATGGTGAATACAAACCAATACATTGCCAATTTGTAGATTTTCATGTTTTGGCAGCCATTTGGCCACCTCTGGATTGAAAAATGTTACCCAATTTTTAATGACTAAAATTTTTAATGAGCGGTGTTGCTTTTATTCTGACATTTCAATTGTATTTAAAAAAAACTTGTGTCAAAGGGACCTTAAGACTTTTTAATAGGCGTTTAATTGATTTTTGCCGCCATTTTTAATTTGGCAAAAATCAGGAATTTCGTCCAGGATATCAATTTCGGCACATATCCCAAGTTGTTCCATTGGTGGATAACCCCTAACCTTTATAATTGATATATGACATTATGTAGTTAGTTGTACGTTAATTTCTAGATGATAGTGTGTGTAATGGCAATTTCGTATAGGGTTTTTAACTTTCAGCAGCCTTAAGTACCAAGCACCCATTTTGAATTTGAAGCATTATGACATAATCTGAAATGTCCTGATATAACGTTATGTGGTCATAATGAGAATGTTAGTAATTAATTAATGGACACACTGGACATGATGGATTTGATTTATCCAATCGAGTCAACCATAATTGCCAATTTTGAAGATTTCAAATGTTTTGGGCAGCATAATTGCCGCATCTTGGATTTGAACGTCTGTTAACATATTAAAAATACCCTTTTTCATGATCTATGTGTTTACTTTTGTTTAACATACCATTTTGGTAAACCAAATCACATTTATTTTGTTTGTTCTAATCGACCTTAAGAATCTAGTAGGATATTTAATTGATTTTGGCTGCCATATTAATTGGCGAAAAAATCAGGTCTTTCGACCAGGATATCAATTTGGCACATCCCAAGTTGGGTCTAGGTTCAATTAGTCTAAAACAGGTGAGGTATCCTCTCCTAAATTAAGTGCATCCATATCTTATTCCAGCTCCTAGACTAAATAATAGAATAAGGCACATTTGTTTGTTTGTTTTGATGAGATGCACGTTTAACTATAGCAAAAGTATTTGCAGGAGATGCTTTGTATAAGAAATTGGAGTTTTAGGAATACGCAGTGTGTTGATATACATAATACTTTTTCCCGGTCTGAATACGTTTCTCGGGTACCAAACTGGTAGGATCTCCATTTTTTCGTCCTTTGCAGGCAGTGCTGTAACGCCCATATGAGATTAATAAAAGAGAACCATACTCACAGTTATTGACACCATGCTGGGAACTTTTTGGGTGATACTGATTATACAGGGAAACCTGGGTTGCCCAAACACAAAAACCGCTACTACTCAATCCGCGCCCAGCCATTCGGGACTAATGCATGACGATCACGTCAAACGGGTACATCCTTCAGTTCAAGCTGTATTCCGATAGTCGCAAGTTTTCCTAAAAAAATTATGTCCCAGCGTAACAGAAAAAAGCCAAAAAAGACAACCAAACCAAAGTTCGGTAGTTGCCCGATGTTATGCAACTACGATTTTGTGGGGAATTGACTAATAAGTTGAAATTTTTGTTCCTCAAATTGTCGGCTGTGCAGCGGATGTAAAAAGCACGTCTGACCGACACTACCCACAATACCTGTCAACTGCCAACCTTCCCTGTTTATAGGAACGTCCTATTTGAAAACTTTCTAAATGGCAAAAAAATAGGAATATCCCTATTTCTGAAATTAAAAAAAAATCTTGAAATATTGCCAGAAAAGTCGTGAAAATATTTTCTGGGCTCCTGTACTGTACCTGCAGCTTTCAAAAACACTAAAACCAGTAACAGTCTCAGGAGAGACCACACCTGTGTACTCAACTAGAGGCCTTATAAAGGGGATCACAAATAGACACCACCCTTGAGGGCCTTCGTTGTGAGAATCATACATAAAACTCGAGTGGGAGTCCTTGCAAGTTCCAAAATAATTGTAACGTATGGCCTTATGGCTCATTTTTTAAGAATTTGAAAATATATCTGGACTCTGGCCAAGCCTCAAAATAAGCCAGCGCCAACCAGGGGCACTTTTTTTAAAAAGTTGCTCCTGGTCCTGGGAATAGTAGTTCGCAATGCAACCCTAAATATACGAGGCAAATCAGACGCTGTCTTTAATCGGGAATGACGTTTTCGTTATGGACCGCTCTATTTTAGGTTTGCAGATAGTAACTTAAAAACGTGTAGCAGCAAATGTACTGAATTCACAACAAAACTCAGATAAAATTACTACAGCAAGTTGTTGCTAAACGTCCTTATAATAAAAATCCATCCAACAGTGATTGGCAAAAAAGACTAGAAAATAAACAAAATCGAAATCTTACAATTGCTTTCACATGTTGAGTAATGGCGCTAGTATTGCCGCTGTCGTCACTGTTGGGGAACATATAACAATTATATGTGGAAGGATTCCCCTGAATATGTATCTCAGAATTATCATTATGATTTTATGATCTATTATGATAAAAGACTTCTGAGGTAAAGTGTGTGCCTTGGTTTTACGAGCGAGGAGGATTATAATAAACAATTTTTATGAGCTCCGAAAACGGTAGAATATTGCGAAACCTTTTTGCTCCGGAGCCTATTCATTTTACACTCAGGGCCTGTTACAGGTTTTGTATATGGAATGTGCTTCACCGTGATGCGCGTACGCCCAATTAAAAACGTTCACACAGTAGAAGTTCCTTTTACTAGGGATAGCAGGAACCAGGGGCAATTTACACCCATCCCCGAACTGTGGGTCTTTATCGGCTTTGCCCCGCGGGCAACCCTCTACCACACCATCAAACGTCGCATCTAATTCGACTTCAACCATGTTTGATTCAGTCAGAAAGGAAAATGCTTACCTCGCAATAAAGGAGTAAAAACCAGCCTCACACCACAACTTTCTGCTTTATAGCTTCTTTACATATTCCGGATACAAGTTGTACAACTGGTATTTTGTAATTTTCAAACATTAGTCAAAAAAAAAAGAGTGTAACGGAGAGCAAAAGTGCTCATGCAACAACAAGAACAAACGAATCGGTGGGATGGCATGCACTGGAACCCTCAGTAAACAACGATGCACAAGTATTTTTTGATAATTATTTTTTGCGATTTGTAAGTTGTGAAAACAGTTATGTTTTATTGGTTTAATTATGGTTAAACAGAAAAATCTAAGCCATATGAGTCAAAAATACTTAATGTGTTTTGAAATGGCTTTATAGTGTTCTGAGGGATGGTATCAAAAAAAGTGGAAAAATTAAATATCGCGAACATTTTTCCCGACAGGGCATGTACGGTTTAAGGAAATTGTATACAACGTGCATTTAAAATTTCTTACTCCGCTAAAAAAAAGTAGTTCTTCCTTTAAGCGTGTATTAGGGATAATAAGGACAGGGAAACAGTAGTACAATGGATATTAAAATTACTAAATTCATATAGAGCAATATTTAGTCATTTTAATTTGAAAACCAGGAGAATGAGAAGTAAAACTTGGGAAGGTATAACTTTTGACTTGGGTGTTTCGGCTTTAGTGAAAGGTCACGGACTACCACCTAAGGTCAGCATTGCCGTTTATTGTCACAAGCAGAATCGCGGGTAACATCACTGAAATGAGAATAATTGAGGTTTATTTCAACATTATTCACTCGTCTTTTTGACATTTCGACCTGCCATCTTATTTGTTTCAAAAATGTCATGGTAAGTGGATTTTTATATATCCCAGCGGACAATTTCATGATGGTAGATGATGAAAAGGTAATTTCAAAAACAGGTCAAACAAGGCTTCCCATGTATTAACGCTTAAAAGTAGTCTCATGGAGGTTCTCTGTGTAGAGGGGTTATATCCCTCATAACACAGGATTCGATCTGTGTAGGGCAATTTCTGAGAACAGGGGCCCTTTCAAAAAATCAAATACAATAGTCTAACCTTACTTAATACAGTATAAATCAATTTAACACTATTTCATTTGGATACACATTTACTTTACGTAAGCTTACTAACATTATCACATCTCAGGCTTTAGTAAACTTGGACCGTCAGGGGCCCGCCCTTAATATTTTTGCACAGGTGTGCAGTTCCTCTTAAAGGGTTAAAAATCCAGTATTTATTGACGTACAGCCTCCTATCACTAACATCCTGCAGGACCTAATTATTGGTCACTGCCAAGTCACTAAAGCACCACCTGAGCGGAGGCCTGAATGTTTCTGTGAACCAGAACCCCTATATACTCAGGTATAGGTGCAGTACTTTACAGGCAAGAATAGGGTGTACAGTGTACAGCATGGTTACCATGGTCAGTGACCATTGGTCACTGACTCTGGGATTGGTGAAGGAACCTATTATAATTGTCATATGTAACACAATGCATGTTGCAAAGCAACAAAATATAGCATTGATTAATTTACGAAATTGAAATATTTTCAAAGTCTTTTAATAAACTATTTATGCATAAGAAAAAAAGAAGTTTATTAACTAAGTTAAATGCCTCATACTAGTTGCAGCCAAAACTTTTAATTGATTTACACATGCACACACCTGCACTGTGTGGAGTGGCGGTCCAACCCCCACCCTTGCCCCACCCTTTGTACCAAAGCACCCTTTTTACCAGCAGCCTCTGGTACCTCACACTTTTACCAAACGGCACCCTTTTACCAGCAGCCTCATCTGGTAACCCACCCTTTTTAACATAAAGCACCCTTTTTATTCCCACCGACTCCCTGTACCCCGCACATTTAATTCCTAACATTATCCAAGCTTTGCAATTTTGTATACACAATAATACAATCAGATGCTTAATTCTTAAAGAATTTGTGAAATTGTGATGCAACTGCACAAATCAACTCAAACTAACAAGGTCAGTGGCGGGTTTCCATGAATGACAATAAGTAGTGAATATAAAATTAAAATACATTCCTAGTTCACACTTTCACTGAGTTTCATCATTAACACTGTTGACTTATTTAACCCACCCTTTTTATATGAAACACCTTGTACCAGAAGTGCAAACCCACCCTATTTTGTCGAGTAGCAAGGTCACAGGAAACCAAAGTAACCCAACCAACAACCTACGATGGTGGTCGAATGCGGCTACTCTCCTCTCCAGAACAGCGCAGTTGTAGTATTGGGACCAGTGCACTAACTTTTAGATAAGGCTCAGACTGCATTGCGTATTTTTTGTACGAAATCAGAAATATGAATAAAATGCTTGAAAATGTGCACAGAAACTTTTCTGTGAAATGATATTCTGAACTGAACTATACGTTAAAGGTTCTAAACGTAGCGTTTGCCATTCAAAATTCTACCCGCCACGCGCGCCGACCGGTCAATTTGACACCCTTTTGTCTTTTGTCTTGACCCGGAAGCCGTGCCTACAAAATAGGCGTGGCTAAGGTCAATCATGTTGTCAATAATGCTAATAAGTGCCCTGAATTGGGTAATTATGTATTTATTAATTTATGTCTGTTGAACACTTGATGATGTCCGATAACATGTTTGTTCAAGGCATTTTATCTAACAATTGTAGGTTTACAGTTTTTAATGTTTGTATCATGAAAGCGACACGTTTTTTACGAAGTTATCCTTTCTAGACACTGCTGGCAAGCGTTTCATCGGCAAGGTAATCGGCAATTCCGTTCTTTTCCCGACCAACGATTCAGAACCGAATTACTCAATTATATGGTAGAGTTATAAGTAACCCGATCGATCCAGTACACCATAGATGAACGACATAATCACTTCATGTATTCTCAGTAAAAGGGTTAATGAAAATATTAATACTATCATCTCAGCTTGAGACACGGCCGGAACGTGGCAGCAAAAAATACACCACTGGAATACCACAGACAAGGTGATACATTATCAATCGCAAACTAATAAATATTCACGGACAATTTTTATACGTTTTCCTGTTGAATTATCAGCTTCACGGGCGCATTTTTACAATGGCATTTGCCCTGGCTACTATTTTTTTCGCCGTTCCCAGGCGCATTTGCAGGCTTTACTGGCGCAAATTTGCGTCCTTGCGCCCGTTATTGAGGCTTGTCTGTGCCAGAAGTTACAACTGTTCTGTGGAGTTCAATGCCATTTAATTTGGATGTTTTGATATGGATATTTCCTAAATTAAAAAGAAAAAAAAATAATTTTCTTTTGACCATAATGTAACGGAACACCATTTTTGGACTTGTGTACTAAATGCATCTAGGCCTGAGCTTAGGCAGGCCTTGCACTACCTTAATGGTTCTTGATGGCGCGCCCCCACTTTGGGAAACTTCTAGGGACGAGTCAAGATCGTTGAGATCATTGTTATATGTAAAGCTGCGCTGATTTGGTTGATTATTTTAAAGAAATATGCCAATTCTGTCATGTAAGTTTGTAGGTTCGCCGAATTTCGCGTAGTAGATTGCCAATTCGCGTATCTTTTTGTGCCAGTTTACGGTCGATTTACTATCGTACATAGTTATTTTGTACTCCATGGTTGAGATATTGTATTCCCGAATGTTTTGAGAACCATTAGCACTCAGTATTTACTTCCTAGGCAGTCAGATAAAGTCGATAATAGCAGTTTTGAAGTGCTATATTTACACCCAAAGTCACCATTTTTGAGGTTTTGTAAGATCGTGAGTAGCGTTTCTAGAAATTGTTGGATTCTCTAAAAAATGTCGTAATTTTCGTAAATGTTGGATTCTTTGGAAAGTAAAATGCCTGTGAATGTTGTAAATTTGATGTAGATGCGAATAAATGTAACATTTGAGTTATTTGTCAAGGTTTAGAATAACTTTAAAGATGTAGAAATCTCTAAAATACTGTAGCTTGTATTTTCACATCTAGGAAACACTTTGTTTTCTTTTGAGCGATCAGCTGATTACTAATTAGCATATTATTCCAATTTGGATGCACAGCCAATGAGAGCTGTGGATTTGTAAACGTCAGAACTTTTAAACAATCACGTTGAAGCAGGGTGTATTCGATCTGTCTTTGAAGTTACTTCTGGGCTATAATTCCATGTCAACACTCGAGATGTGCACCGCAGCATGTCATGGATTTTTTTCTTTTTTGGTGTGAAGATAGATATTGATGAGAAATGAAAATCCTGAAATTTTGAGCTTCATACCGCCCTTCGTTTTCCCACAGGAGCATTCAAAAATTTAGGGGGGGGGTCACCATCAAAAATGCTGTGCGATGCGAAAGACAATTTTGAGAGGGCCATAAACTTGTAAGGGAACCCTCCCTAACTTTGAAAATCACTATCTGGGGAAATTTTATGGTGTAGAATTCAAATCTGGCATCAAAAATGTGATAGCCCCTTTACTTTTAAAGTTATTTGGGTGTAAAAATGCAATATCTTTCATCTGGGACCAAGTTCGGGGGGTCAGAACTCCATAAGTAACAATAGTTTTAATGTCCATTTTATTGTTAATGAGAGTCACACTGCAGGACTTTCTACCAGTATAATAATAAGCATATTAGGTAAGTACTAAGTGAGTTACAGCCTATTGAAAAATCCTAATTTTGCATTTTGACATATATTGGCCCCCCTGAAAATCAATGTTGACATGCGACATCACCCCTCTACTTCATATATGTTGAAGATACATCATCAAAGACCTATTCTTGAAAGAACCAGCTTGGTGACTTGATGTCTTCATTGTTTTCAGCACAAGAAACTTTTGCTGATATCCCCATAGAAAGTATACGGTGATATACACTGTGCATGTACAATGACCTCTGGGTCACGTATACCTTTGTGTGGTAACTTTGAGTGTGTATTTTGTTGTGAAAAAAATTAAGACACCAAGCTAGTTCTTTCAAGGAAAGTTGTTTAATGATATATCTTCAACATATCTGAAGTAGAGGGGTGGTGTCGAATGCCAACATTGGTTTTCAGGGGGGTCAAAATGTGTGAAAAAAGTACAATTACCATTTTTAAGGGGCTGTACCCCACTTATTACTTTTCTAATGTGTTCGTAGTTGTGTTGGTTTAAAGTTGTACTATGTAACTCTGATTGACCTAAAGATGGACAACAAACATTTTCTTACTTTTGGAGTTATGACCCCCCAGACTTGGCCCCGAATGAACAAAGGCGCATATTTAGGCCTCATTAACTCTCAAAGTAAACACGCTATGAACTTTCTGATGCCAGATTTGAATTCCACACCAAATATTACCCTTAGTTAGTGATTTTCAAAGTTGTGGAGGGCTCCATTACAAATCTGTGACCCTCTCAACATAGTCTTTCACATTGGGCGGCACTTTTGATGGTGAACCCCCTAAATTTCCGATTGCTATAGCGGGAAAACGAAATGGACTATGACGCTCAAAATTTCAGGATTTTCATATCTCATCAATATCTACCACCACACTTAAAGGGAAAAAAATGCATGACGTGCTGCGGTGCACATCTCGAATGTTGACATGGAATGGGCCTGGGGTTGTTTTAGACAACAGCGCTCAGTCGGGGGCTTAGCCCCCGAGAAGGGCAGACCATAGCCCACAAGCTAGGCCAACCATAGCCGGCTGCAGGGAAGAGCAAACCACTCAATAATTCCCAAAATAAACCTGAATCCAAAAGTCAGGATAGGGATGACTCAGGAGCTAGAGGACAAGCTCTAGTGACCGGTGTCTCCTAAATCAAATCTGGCTAATTGCCTGAATGGTGTAGCAGCCTAGGCCTACAAAATTGGGTCGGAGATTAATGCTTGCTACCATGAAGCAGGACAAACTGGGCCAGATAAATTGGGTTCATAGCTGATCAATGATGCATATCGATTAATTATTGGTGATTGATATAGCTAAATAGAAATTAAATTAATTGGTATAAATTTTAGATTCAGTAATAAAGTTAAGTTGAAAGATTAAAGGAATTTATTTTAATTGTTCAAGAAATTAACAAAGGAAATGGTTTTATTTCAAGCGAATATTTGACTTCATTCTGGATCTCCTGCATTGCTAAATTAGTAAAAATAAATAAACATTTACCAAATTTGAGTTAATTTCTCTTGGAACTTGTAAAATTTTTGCATTCAGCAAATGTACAAAATAACTTGAAATTGTATGGAAAGCATTTTTTTTTGGTGTCTTATTGATTCTTAATGAAATAAAATATCTTTGCAACTGAGTATAGGGTTGAAACCAAGAAAGGGTTTCGGGGGTTTTCGGTTTGTATTGTTGGTGTGTCTCTTTTAATTAAAGCAATAGTGCACATTTTGAAGAGCGCCCAATTTTCAAAAATTTGTGATTTTTGCCCAGTTACGTTGGGGGAATGTGATTAGGAAAACTATACATGGAACGAGAATGATAACAAATGCGTATTTATCACAAAATAAGCGATTTTGTAATTAGAATTGGGATCCTAGATGGACTTAACGGCGAGTGGAAATGTCTAAGTTTATGTCCGTACATGCATGTGAAATCGTGCAACCTCGAGAAAATCACTTTAACTTGATCTTGCCGAACTATTTAATAAACAATAATGGATGAGCGTAGAAGTACATGCGTATTTCCAGGCTATTTCCACATTGGATATGGCCGTTTGCCAGCAGACGTTGATATTTCGGATCCCGATTACATTATTTTAGTACAAATTCCTTCGTTTGTGGACCACATAGGACATGTTCGAGGTTAACCATTCACGGGTATATAGTTTACTAGCAGTTACCAATGCAACCCGTTTGTAACAAATCTCCCAATTTTTGAAAAATTGGGGCGCCCTTCAAAAAAATGTGCTAATATTGCTTTAAGTATAATGTAAACATAAGGTTGAACAAGGTTTGTTGTAAATGTTGAGTAGTCAGGACACGCTACCACGAATTATGAATATTCATTAGTGTTTGAAATTTTGGCCGCTCGTTAAAATAAGTTATTATTGAATATTCTCTGAATTCACATTTGATTGGTTAACACCGGTAGAGTGGTGTTAACACCCAGGGGGTGGAGGTGATCTTCACAATCAATTAATAAGCTCGGTCGCGTGGTTGATACCGTCCACCACCCCTGGACACGAGACCTCTGGGGTTGCTAGTTGTGTTTACTTACAGGCTAAGAGTAGGGAATTTTAGGATAGCCTGTGGAAATATTTAGGTGTTGAGAGCGCAGCCCCGGGTCCCGTCACAATACATAGCATCTCTAGAGTCTGTAGAATAATTGTCTTACCAATTTGTAACCGATGCTACAATTTGTTCCCAAAAAAGTTCATGTCAACATGTACACAGGCTGCCAAATTTGGCAGCCCAATGTGGACACAGCAAGGGTAAGTTTCACCTGAAAATTTCATAATGTGAATTTTAAATCTGGAAAAATGGTTATCACATGATGCAGAAGACTCTCAAGAATGCCTACAATATAACGTTTATTGCAAATAATGAATATTTAAGCCACTTTGCAGCTGTAAAGTTAGAGCAGAAGCTGTCTGTGCTGTGTATCTTGGCTTAAATGGCACTTTCAGTACACACAGCTCGTCATGACTAGATAGTCTATGATAACAGCAGCCATAAAAAAGTTAAGACTATCTAGTCATGATCATCAGGACTAAGTCCTTAGCTACCAGGAGGAAAGCAAACAGATTGAACCTCCTGCACAAAGCCATAGGGGGGCACCTAAGCATACCGGTGCAAAATTACCTTCAGCCTGCTCAAAGGCGAACTCGCCGTTCTAAAGCAAACAACTTCATCGAACATTACTCACACCTTGATTGCCATAAGTTTTCCTTCATACCTCGAACAATTAGAGATTGGAATAATTTACCAGAACACATATCTTCAATAACAGAACCGGACCAATTTAAATCAGCTGTGTCAAATTACTTCAAGAGCCAATCAAGCCAAGACTAAGTTCGTCATCAAGCATTGCGCACACCATTTCCTGCACGGTTTGTCCCACCCAGGGATGTTGTGCAGTATCCAAGTAGAAGTAGAAGTAGAAGAGGTGTTCACGGCACATGCATTCTGATTTTGGGGTTCGAAATGTTGGCAGGTATGCACTGTGTCAGTGCAGTGGGATTAAAAATTACTTGGACAGGAGAAACGCACACCTCATGTAAGTGCAACAAGCTACGTGGAGGTTTGGCGCATTCTTCAACCAATTACGCATCACGAAATGAGGTGCGATGACGATGGGCGATGTTCCTCCTGTCACTCTGACTTGGCTCACGCAGTCCAACAATCACTGATCAATGCCCAACCAAGCTCATGTGCATCCCACGCTTTAGCCTTTAGAAAGGGTGGGTTATAAAAATTCTGAAAATTGGTAAAAGGGTGGGATACTGGATTTCATTGGTATAAAGGGTGCTTTTGTAAAAAGGGTGGGTCTAGAAATAAAAAGGGTGGGTTTTGATGGTTAATATTTTTTAATAAAATACAAACACGTATCTCTATGGAATTCTGTTTGTCACATCCATATTGGGAAAATCAAAACATCGCATACGTTGTCATATGAATTTACAAAAATGTTGGTTGTAACTGTTTAATGTGTGACATG
Organism: Ophioderma brevispina; assembly: GCA_023653785.1. Lineage (NCBI taxonomy): Eukaryota > Metazoa > Echinodermata > Ophiuroidea > Amphilepidida > Ophiodermatidae > Ophioderma > Ophioderma brevispina. The sequence continues at coordinate 14,459 of JAMKCH010012941.1, forward strand.
TTAATACCAGCCTAATTACTTCCAGACCATAATCTTGGCATGTTTTATGAATAGAGGGGCCAAATCTTCCCATTATATCATAAAATGGTGTAATTTCAAGTATCAATGTAATTCTGGGGCATTTTACCAAGTTTATTGGAAATTTCTGAGCCACGACACGCAACAACAAGTACCTTTGGGCAAAGAAATGTAATTTTACCTACAATGCCCCTTTTTCTTCTGGCAAATTTTTATACTTTGATGGACACCATATGTCCATCAAAAGTAACAGAGGCACACAAACATGGTGATTTTTTACCTACTTTTTGTGAGAGTATTTGGATTTTCTAGATAGATATATTACCGGGACACACTCGGGTATAAGCCACCCCCAAAAAATAAATTTTACTCAAAAAGAGTGGTGGGCTTATACCCGGCGAGGGGCTAGAACTTAGAGCCAATATCAAGAGCATTTATTCACCAGATACCATTTATGTATATACTTTAGTTGTGTAGCAATTTAAAACTTTAAGTTCAATTTGTCCATCACATTTCTCAAAGTTATTATAGCAAATACTTAAACCATCCCAATGTATTGAGGCCCTACTTTGATGGCTCTATAGAATAGTTAAAGTGTCAAAATGTTATTTTGTTGTGTAATTACTGCCACATTGTTTCCTGAATGCTAAAGTTACTGGGCTTATACCCAAGTGTAGGCTAGCTCCTGTATTTTCTTAAAAATTAGGGTGGCCTTATACCCGAAGGTGGGCTTATACCCGATTGGTTACGGTACTGGTATATTCAGGCGGTCACTTATTCATATCAAGACAGTTTTCAAACTATCGCTGTTTTCAGATAAATTTTTACAAACAAAATACTGTTTTTACAGGCGAATGTTACATTTTGATGGACAAAAATGGGAAAATTGTTCCATCAAAAATGTGTACCATTCACTCCCTCAAAAAGTCTATCTCTTGAAAACTACTTGTGGCAGGCACTCAATTTTCTACCAGTTTTCATGAGTTAAATAGGTAAAAACACTGATAAAGTGACCAAACAAAAATTATACTCGAAAAATGTGTATTTCTACATAAGTCCTTGGATTACCGGACCCCTCTCGTGCAACTTTCCATTACTAGGATGCTGGTATGTGGTTCAGACCCACTGCACTTTAAGTGTCACAGCCTATAAAGTACAGGGTGGGTTATTGAATAGTTCAGTATAAAGTAGGGATGTACCGAGCCGTCGGATATCGTTATCGGTACCAGTATTAGTCGGATCAGGATCGGTATCGGTGATCGGAAAATCTCCCCTTCTAACGATCGATTTGATGACTGGTTTATACGCCATGCATTCAGCCAGTACTATACACATTCTGCGTTCAAAACCAGTATAAACATTAGTTCACTAAGAAACCTCTCACTTTATGTTCTAAAACTCATTTATCTTAGCACCCGCATATGGTGGTTATTACAAGAATAAACTTTTATCATGGTTATTGCTTTTGTTCATGAAATAAATCTTGTCTGATAGGCGCGTACCGCAAGAGGACTTCCTTACATGTATAGTGTGTATTATGATATGGAAAATACCTTACACTTGGTCAGTCCAAAATATATCGGTATCGGATTGGTATCGTGCAGATCGGTTCGAAAATTATCGTATCGGCCATACCGATAAAACGTGATCTGGACATCACTATTATCAGGTAAGGCTGACGATTTCTGTTTATTGTTTTAAATGTTTTAAACGGAATTTTCGACCATTTAAACGTTTAAACTTACGCCTTGGGAGATATTAACCTCACTGCCATCGGCATCAAAATACATGCCTAGCCATCGTAATCGTCCCGGTAGCTTTGGGCTTACAGACTTCATCTATTAAGTTGCTAACTTAATACATGTGTCATTTTATTTATTACATCATAATCAACATATTTTACTTAAAAATTTATTTAAAAGTTGATTTCACGGTAAATTTTCAACCACATCGGCAACGTGCGTGTTGATGTCGGCATCTTGATTTTGGGGCAGCCGTCGCGCGATAGTACAGCGGCCGCGAGATAATCTTGAAAAGAAAATCCAAAAAAAAAATTGGTTTATTCATCGCCGGCTGAAAAATTACCTAAACCACCTTAACAGAGTTGTATCAATGGCAATGCCTTATTATAATTTTAAATAAAAGGAATAAATCCCAACCCTCTATTTTGATGGTGTTTTTAAATAAATTAGAAAAAAACACACTTTCAACCTTTAAAAATAAAATGTTTCTTTTCTTTTTAAGATGAATATTATTGCAGTACAGCGTGCGTGATTGCTACTTGGCAAGCCCGTCACCCGAAAGTAAGTGGCAATGCCTTGCCGCGGCGAATACTCAAAAATTAGTGCCCGATTTCTATTATTTGGACGTTTTTAACTTGTAAATTGCATCAAAAATTGTGACGGATGGGACTTTATAAAGAATTTGTACTCATTTTGCTATTTAGTGATGGAAAATGTGGCTTTCTGTCTTGAATTTTGCGAACTTTTGGTATGAAAGTAAGCTTTCCGTTTAACCGTTTTGCAATATTACTATCCGTTTAAATGGCCGGCTGGCGTTTAAACGTTTAGAATCGACAGCCTTAGTATAAAGGGTGTTTTCATAAAAAGAGTGGGTTTAAAATAAAAAGGGTGGGTTACAAACACCACTGCCAACTATGGTGTGTACTGTGACTGTGTTCGATTCTGTCCGACAAATCATTAATCGGACTCTGTGTAGTAACAAGCGTCCTCAAGTAACGTAAATGTGCGATTGGCCAATTCAGTGTTCGAAAACAGCTACATACCGTGTGCTTTTTTGTAACTCAAAAATCTAAACATCCGGAAACATGCTCAAATTAATCGCTGCATGCACAACAATGCAAGTACAATCACCAAATCATCAAGACTGTGTCTATGTCCTGTTCTGTGATTTCTTGTATGCAAATATCCTTAACCTTACATGGTATGAAGTTGTTCAAATTTGCACATTTGAATGTTTTGAGTACGGTAGTTGGAACCATTTTCTGTTAAATTTTTGGTAAACGGTTTATACGTGACTATAGCAATACTGGAGCATGTCCCTTGTCAGCATGACTGAGCAAGATGGAGAACCATCGGATGATGACATGGATTGAAATAATGGGTGTTGAATGATCAATTGCTTTGAGTTCCCCGATTGATGGATAACAAAGTTTTTTTTCAATTCGCAAAGAGTTCTTATAGAGTACCTTTTTGCACTCAGGAATGGGCTATTGAGCATGTCCCACGAGCTTACCCATCGAATGTGTGTTCTCAACTTTGCTCACTCAGACCACACAAGACAGACACAGGATTGCATTGCAGCCATATTTTGTTACATCATTTTATGTTTACTTTCATTTGACAGAGTAGCTCTACTCAATACAAAAGACTGTTGTAATTAATACTGGACAGTAATGCTATATAATAAGATTAGACCACGAATTGAGAGATGGTCCTCATCCACGCCATTCACACCTTATGACTAGGCTTTATCAACAACACTCAACAATGGGCATGATTGGTAGTGATGCTTGTTTGTGTGAGGTGTTCCTGATATTTACAATGCACAAAAGATCTTTTCCTGGATTTTATCAAATTGAGCCAAGTGTAATTCAGTACTAATATGCGACAATTTAACTTCTAAGTAGTCACGACTAAAAGTGATTTAGGTAAGTTTCAATGATATTTACTAATTTGTTGGGACACATTTACAGGCATGTAAACAAACAACTTATGGGCCATGTGGACATGGTGTGTGCTGTTTTCCACATGGGTTGACAATAGGCACCCATTTACTAGATATGTAAGTTTAATGCACAGTATCAAAGTTACATGCATTTGTTCATGGACATGTGTATTTGAACACTGGGCCAATTATGAACCTTAGGGTCAAATGTACTTTTGTTGCGTGCTAAGCTCATGCAAACACTCACTGCGTGTGACTGCGATCGCCCAGGGCAACACGTCTCAGATTTGATTCAGACTAGTAACGTTAAATGTTAGTGTTAATAGATCAGCGGTGCAAAATACGGACCGTGGGGGGCAAGGCAAGTTGAAAGGGCAAATAAAAAATTGCCTTCAAATTGCAAGCACATGAAGGCAATGGTCAGGCATTGGAAAGTGCATCAAGGCAATTTGTCCACATGGGAAGGGCATCAAGGCAATTTTTTTCTTTCTTGAACCTGAAACGTCGCTTTTATGTAATTCCAAAGCAGTCAGCCTGCATGGAAGGCACTTTGAAGGCTAAGTGGACTGTTGGACCAAACCTCAACAAAGCTCCAGATCGGGCAGTTAGGTGGTCCCCTAGGATCTTATCAACGGCAAGGATCCATCTATTGGCCTTTCAGTATTTTTACTTAAGAGGAGACAAAAAATACATTGAGAGTAAAATCATATGAATAAGTTCATGATAGTGATGCATTTGGATGACTTCAGGACACTTCCAATCTTTTGTCATAACTAGTCATTTGACTGCTTAACTGCAGTAATATGAGAAAACACAATAAATTATGATTTATAAACTAAAATCTTTAAAATAGGCCTCAAATTTGAATTCAGAGAGTGTTAAATATAAAAAGTGTAGAAATATAAAGATGAAAAGTCACCTAAAAAATCTCACAAACAGCCAATAATACTGCTTTTATTATGATCAGTGACCTTTTTTACATAAATTACGCTAGTCAAAACACCCAAAGTAAAAAATGACTTTTATATGCATTTTTATCCAAAAATGGCAATATCACAAATGTCTTGAGTACGGTCAATAAGAACTGCTTTTTTTGGAATCTACTCCCCATTTAGCATAAATACCACTCAAACCTGCACCAAAATTTTGATTCCACCCACTTATCTCCTAGAGTAAGTAGGGCTATCAATGGAAACAGCATAAAACCAATGCTGGTATCAGTGAAAGTTGTCGGGAATAAAGGTCGGGTTTTTACACACTTGATGTTGATTCCGATTGTAAAGTTTCTTGCCATTTTAAGGGAAAAAAATCACTCAAAAGTTGGGTTATTATGTGTAAAATTTAGAAATTTATTGGTCAAATATTAAGGACTTTACCTGGGCAATTATTTTTTTTAATTCTGTCTTTTTTTAAAGTCGCTCGAGATAATTCTTAACAGTACTCAGTCTTTTTTTTCACTTACGGGCCTAAAAAAAAGCGTACAAAATATTGCGAATTGTACCAGTGCCTGGTGCACGTGCTGCAATACGAAAAGAATGATCCAGGGATCTACAAAAAACACATGGCAAGCGGCCCATAGCATCACTGCTGTGTAGATTTCCAGGGCGTTTGGGCATTTTAACTGCTTAATCTGCATTTAAAACATTTGGGGATGTCATTTAAAAGATGTTACGTTTTCGATATATCTGATTTTTTCTGATTCAAAGTCAGAAAAATGATTAGAGGACTTATGCAGCAAGAATTGCATTTTCGAAAAGGCGCAAATCAGCAGTCATCAGTCTTTGGAAAACAGAAAGGCAACCACGGCATCGAATGAAAGGGGCACAGCATTCGCTGCTTCGAGGAGGTTTTGTGTTTTTAGGGGGCACTTCGGCACGGCGGGGCACCGACGGCAATTGCCGTCGTTGCCGTCAGCGCCGGTTATTTTGCGGCCTGAATAGCATGATTGCCCAATTCAGCAGAGGCCAATTGAAGAGTGTAGAATAAGAAGTACCTAGTGTAAAGGGATTAGCAGGATATTGCTATGAGAATCGAAAAAAAAATGTGGAAATACATTTGTTTTTACTTATAAATCCCACCTGGGAATAAGTGTGTCAATTCCAACATAACTGTGATTTAGAAAAAAACCACCAAATAGTGAAAAATGAAGTATTTTGAGGGAAAGATTTCTTACCGTCTGCCGTAAATAGACATAGAGCGATGACGTCTCAAAAATCTACAATAAACAGCTGATTGATTGCTGGTTTACAGTAGCACAAAATAAACAAAGATAATCATGTTTTGTGTTTGAGCTCAAACTATATTGATCATGGTGCACCATATTACGCTAAAATCTGGGATTTAACCGAGAGAAAGGCTTTTTGATTCAAGTCGAAATTTTGAGACGCACGTATAGAAATTAAAAGAATCGGATTAAAAAGTACTGCCTTGTCTTGAATAACGGATTTCAAGCAAAACCACTTGCAGGTATGTTTGCATATCCATGCCGAGTAACCAAAAATACAAAAAACATGAATTTGATGATTTTTTTCGATTGTTTCGGATTAGCAAATCGCTGCTAATCCTTTGAAGAAATATTCTAAGGCCAAAAATATAGGCAATTTAAAATGTCTACAGGTGATAAACCTTTTCTGTAATCTCTCCTGGATAATTAAAACAACATACAAATTTAATTTTCACAAGGTTTCAAATTAAAAATCCTTAATATTTTTCATTTACTGATTTGTTGAAAAAGGTGGAGTCATTTCCTTAGAATTCCGTTGTGGACTTAAGTACTTTTATTCTACACTCTTCATTGTACTTTTGTTGTGTGCTATGCTCGGCGCAAACATTGCGATCGGTTCAAGGCGACACATCTCAGATTTGATTCCAGACGTATAGTGAGATATAACCCAATAGAGGTCGTCCACATTTCGGATTAGCGGCCATCTTGCCGGGAATGGCAAAGTCCATTCCAAATTTCTGGCGACTTTCTAAATCTAAAGAAAGACATGAGTGTTGGATATGTATGCATAAAAGTATGGGTCACACTTTGAATAGCACAAGTACTTTGAGGTCGGGTATTAAATTGATCTGAATGACGAATACTACGGGAACTAACACCTTTTGTTATAGGTTATGCATGAGTGAGGTGAAAGACCTCTATAACACAGAAATCCCTCCATTGAATCATTCTCTACCATGTTTACACAAGTCTTGTTGACATGTTTTAACATTATCTTTTTATCTTAACTTTACAAAAATGTCTGCTGATATACAAAATCACACTTACCGGCCTACGGCGGTCCGGTAAGTACGTAATCCTGTTTCTGAAATTGAAAAAAAAAGTTGGCGTAAATTGAAACCAGTGTTGGAAAATTCTCAAGACTGGAATAATACCGAAAGGCATTGTGGGAAAATGGATGCGACCATTGCAATTGCGTGTTCACTTTTCGGTGTCTGCGAGCACCGAAGTACCCGAAAAAAACGTTAAATTTTCTTGCTAGGTTCTATAGGTTCAGAGCCAATTACGATACATATTCAAAAACAAAACATAGTAACGGACCCTCTGCAAAAAACCTCCATAGAACCACTTCGTTTCCGGAGATATTTGAGATTTAGTTTAATTTACACACATTCGCTATGACTGACTGATAACTTTAATCTCTCGTGCAGTACCAATTTAGATATTATCTTTCGCAGTCCGTGATACAGACTACACCGTGGGAAATACTTACCGGACCGCTGTATTACAGGCCAGTTTCATTATGCTACGTTGAATTCAAAAAAGAAGAGCAAAAAGGTGAAAAAAGATCAAATCTCATGTTACTAAGTGATTCTGCTTGTTGACATATAAAACAGCATGCTGACCTGAGGTCAGATAGCAGTGGCATAACCAGCCCCTTTTTAGTTGAGACATCGCATTCACATCGCAGTCGGGTGCTGGTCAAGTGGAAATGAACTTCCGGTTCGGGATGCGTATGGGAAAGTGCACTGGGCAAGGTCAGAGCAGACGATAAAATAGAGGGAATAACTCAAATTTGAGCAAATATGCAACTCAAAAACCATACTAGCATTTCTAGAATTCCCGGCACAAGCTTGCAAGTGGGCTTTTACCAACACAGTGACATAGCAGCTGTGCATTTGTACAATCATCCAACCACGAAGGGAACGCCATTCAAATTGTATAAAGATTGTCGTGCACCGGAAGTGGGTTGTACTCTACTAGCCAAAAAGTCGGACATGCATAGTAAGAATTACGAAAAGGCTTATGAAGAGTAAAATAATGTTTTAATTCTAGAGAAAAAGGCCACCAAAGATGGCCTTTCAAATTATGGGCCACTGAAACACTCAATTTTAGGCTCGGATGTAAAACTTTATGAGCCTGAAAATCCGCAACCGAGTGGGACTTGAATTTTTCCTTTTGACCTCATAAAATGTACTTTTGAGCAAAATTTAACAACAAATCAGATAGGGTTAGTTCCACAACTTGGTGTTTTGGCATGGAATGACCCATCCAATGTAATGTACATCGTAACAGTGGCATACCAGGTAACTAATATTTTTCGCATTTATTAAAATTGTTCCAAATTTGAATACCATATTTAATTTTCTCTTTTCTTCATGTGTACTTATATTTCAGTCTGAGGTAGAAGAAACACTGAAAAGGATCCAATCCCATAAGGGAGTTAGCGGCATCATTGTTGTCAATTCAGAAGGTATGTAGACTTCTTGAACTGAACAAGTTATAATTCAGAGTTGAGACTGATAGATAAAATGATCAAAAATTCATATTTTTGATCCAAATTATAATTTACTTACTGCGGATGTTTCGATGGAGACTACCATCAATCTTTATCGACATTAGGTTAGTGACAGGCGATGACAACCACTGACGTTGTTTCTCTTGGAAACCGTAGAGTTGCCAGTTGATTTTGGGGAATTTATCAAAAATTACACTTCGCAAAAATGTGAGACAATTAAATTGCTACTGTACTTCATCTCTATTCATGGTAGTGTCCCCCTTTTCCATATTTCAACTGCTTCCGTAATCCATCTTTTGAATTTATCTTCCTCTCCGTCTATGACCTTTGCATTGTCCCATCCAATTTGCTGATGTAGTGCACGTTATAAATCGTGGTTACTGATTCAGCCTGGCCTGATGTACCCTCCAAAATTATGATATGCCATAGGTTTTGTGTTGTGATCATTTTGATGCACTGTGTCCTACCAAAGTTTATGTGAGCCAGTTGACAATGGCAACGGTCCTTATTCTAAAACATGCTCTACATCAGCGAATAACCTAATTTTGTCAACACTGCCCGGGGAAAGAAAGCCTATTTGGGAAGAATTGATTGTAACCGAGACCGCTATACGCGCCAAACGGCATGATGCTTAATGATGATTATGGCTGTGGGCCAAACGCTTACTGGAATAATTTAGCAAATTATTGGTGGAATTCCATTCAATTGCAGATGATTGGGGGATTTTAAACAAACCATTTTACCATGCTTCGTTGTTGAATCTAACCTCCCACAATCAATTTTAACAAAAACTTCCCTGTTAAAAACATTTCCAACAGGTAAATAACCATCAGAACTACACTAGATAAACTCCATGCTACGGTTACAGTATGGCTGGCCTGATACACCAGGTGACCCAGAAAGGCACGTAGTTGTGTAAGAGATTTGGACCCTCAGAATGAGCTCACATTCCTAAGACTCAGGTCGAGGAAAATGAAATATGGTATCCCCTGGTGAGTATCCATTTAAAAGAATCATTTTAATCAATTACTATGATGAAGATCGCTGCTTCAATCGTATGTGCTTATAAGTCTATACTGGTTCATTCCAGCAATTCCAACAAACGGTACACCATCACCTCATGGATTTCTTTCTTTTTTGATGTATTAAAAGATATTCATGATAACCGAATTATAAAAATTGGTGAGCTCTGTACCTCTTTCGTTTTTCACGCTAACCGCATTTTTAATTTGAGGGGGGTCCACCTCAAAAACATGTACCTGTGTGAAATATTCCTAATTCATAGGGCCTAAGTTAAGAACTACAAAACCCTTTAGATCCTTCAAAAACTTGGATCTTGGGAGCACATTTTTGCTGCAGATTGCCAAATATGTGAACATAAAACTGCACCTGCCGCCCCAATTTAAAATAACAGTAAAATTAAAAAAAAAATGGCTCCAAAACCACTCGGAGACCATCCGTTGGGTGGGGGTCCATAAGTCCAAAAGTAAAAGTGATATTAACTTCCAAATTTGGGCTTGAGATAGTCTAATCTTAAAATACTACCCTTTTGTAACCATCTTATACTTATACAAGCTTCGTTGGAAGAGATATAGCTGTCGCAAAAAGTAAAAATTCCAATTTGACCCGACTTGGGCCCCCCTAACACCAATGTTCCGACATTCTGCAACCAAGAATTCTGCTTGAAATTGTTTGAGGGGGTTCCCTTTGCCTGCATAGTTTTGGCAAGTTTTTATTGTTGTGTCTATTGTCTTTCTATAAGTAACTGGTCTTCAAAAAGCTCTACTTCATGTAATCAGGTTTTGAAAGAATTCCCATTGCAACACAACAGGAATGACCTAACTTTGCAAACTGGGTATACTTGCCACAGTCACGTTTTTCGGTCTCCTTAGTGGAACCCCGACTAATAGAAACCACTGCTCTCAAAAAATTGCGAAGGAGTGCTATTTCTAAGCTGAAGGTCATTTTCTTAAATGTTTTTCTTTTGATTAAATTGATTACGTAATAGTAATTTTTTGTAGTTTTAGTGTTGGTGTTTCATGCGATCAATTTCATCAAACAAAGAATTAACATCATTGCATGTTTAAATGGCCTTAAAAAGCTTTCTTTTGATTTTATTCTTGCCCAAGACTGGCTGGGAAAAACGGGAGTTTTTTGGTTAAAACGTTGCAGGGATTGATAAAGGGTGAGTAACAAACAGGAGAGTTATAAGTAAGAAAAATGATCACGGCCACGTAAGAGTTAAACTACGGTGAGCAAAAAGTATATGAAAACAAGGTTTGAAAGGCAAAAAATTGGAAGGGATATTAATTTAAGACGAAAATTTAGGTAACATCTTTATTTGAAAATTGACAGGAAGGTTGTAACCTACAATTAATTAATTATTCCAAGCTTACTTGGGGATTCCTTCTACACACATTTTGCGCCCAATTTGGGCGTTTTTCTATTTTCTTTATTTGAAATGACTGGAGAGTTTTACGTACATCAATTTAAAGCTAGTAAATTAGGGATGCAGTTTTGACATATTTTGCGCCCAATTGGGCGTGTTCCCTATTTTCTTTATTTGAAACTTTTGAAATGACAGGAAGGTGTAACCTACGTTAAATTAAAGCTTATAACTTGGGGATTCAGTTTTAACACATTTTGCGCCCAATTGGGCGTTTTTTCTATTTTCTTTATTTGAAATGACAGAAGGGTTTTATGTACATCAAATTAAAGCTCGTAACTTAGGGATGCAGTTTTTACATATTTTGCACCCAATTGGGCGCCTTTTCTATTTTCTTTATTTGAAATGACATCAAGGTGTAACCTACGTTAAATTAAAGCTTATAACTTGGGGATTCAGTTTTAACACATTTTGCGCCCAATTGGGTGTTTTTTCTATTTTCTTTATTTGAAATGACATCAAGGTGTAACCTACGTTAAATTAAAGCTTATAACTTGGGGATTCAGTTTTAACACATTTTGCGCCCAATTGGGCGTTTTTTCTATTTTCTTTATTTGAAATGACAGAAGGGTTTTATGTACATCAAATTAAAGCTCGTAACTTAGGGATGCAGTTTTTACATATTTTGCACCCAATTGGGCGCCTTTTCTATTTTCTTTATTTGAAATGACATCAAGGTGTAACCTACGTTAAATTAAAGCTTATAACTTGGGGATTCAGTTTTAACACATTTTGCGCCCAATTGGGTGTTTTTTCTATTTTCTTTATTTGAAATGACATCAAGGTGTAACCTACGTTAAATTAAAGCTTATAACTTGGGGATTCAGTTTTAACACATTTTGCGCCCAATTGGGCGTTTTTTCTATTTTCTTTATTTGAAATGACAGAAGGGTTTTATGTACATCAAATTAAAGCTCGTAACTTTGGGATGCAGTTTTTACATATTTTGCACCCAATTGGGTGCCTTTTCTATTTTCTTTATTTGAAATGACATCAAGGTGTAACCTACGTTAAATTAAAGCTTATAACTTGGGGGTTCAGTTTTAACACATTTTGCGCCCAATTGGGTGTTTTTTCTATTTTCTTTATTTGAAATGACTGGAGAGTTTTACGTACATCAAATTAAAGCTAGTAAATTAGGGATGCAGTTTTGACATATTTTGCGCACAATTGGGCGCCTTTTCTATTTTCTTTATTTGAAATGACTGGAGAGCTTTACGTACATCAAATTAAAGCTAGTAAATTAGGGATGCAGTTTTGACATATTTTGCGCCCAATTGGGCGCCTTTTCTATTTTCTTTATTTGAAATGACAGGTAGGTGTAACCTATGTTAAATTAGAGCTTATAACTTGGGGATTCAGTTTTTACACATTTTGCGCCCAATTGGGCGTTTTTTCTATTTTCATTATTTGAAATGAGAGGAGAGTTTTACGTACATCAAATTAAAGCTCGTAACTTAGGGATGCAGTATTTTCTTTATTCTGAAAGGAATGGAGAGCTTTACGTACATCAAATTAAAGCCTAGTTAAAATTAGGGATGCAGTTTTGACATATTCTGCGCCCAATTGGCGCGCCTTTCCTATTTCTTTATTTGAAATGACAGGTAGGTGTAACATATGTTAAATTAGAGCTTAAACTTGGGGATTCAGTTTTACACATTTTGCACCCAATTGGGCGTTTTTTCTATTTTCATTTTGAAATGAGAGGAGAGTTTTACGTACATCAATTAAAGCTCGTAAATTAGGGATGCAGTTTTTGTTTTACAATATTGGACACCCAATGGGCCAGGTCAGGTTGTCTTTGAGACAGGGTCAGGTGTCTTTGAGACATTGTCAGGTTTATTTGAGACAGGTCAGGCTCGGGTTTTCTTTGAGACCTGTACTGGTATCCTGGTAACCAGTTACTACCGTCCAGGGCCTAGTCGTCGGCGGCTAAACGACTCCCATCGGATTTTTGTACGGATCTGATGAGGAGGGTAGCTGCTTACCCTAGGAGAGAAGAAAAAAAGAAGAAGAGATCTACCTACAAGGGCGTAAGCTCTGGAGAGCTATTAAATGGCGGCCATCCAGCAAATGCATGCCTGCATGTTGGGCAAGGCCCAACAGGCTAGGCCCACGCCGATAACTGGGATTGACCGTGTCAGGAAGGCATCCGGTCAATCATTTTTGATTCCAATAAAATCCATCACACAGCAGTAGTGCTGAGTGTGAGGTGGAATCGGCCACTCTCGTTAGGGGGACAAAACGGATTAAAACTTTGGTCGCTAAACTAAAACACTAACTTGGCGCGGCCTTTATATTTTTATTTGAAATGACAGGAAGGTGTAACCTATGTTAAATTAAAGCTTATAACTTGGGGCTTCAGTTTTTTTAACACATTTTGCGCCCAATTGGGCGTTTTTTCTACTTTTCTTTATTTGAAATGACAGGATGAGTTTACGTACATCAAATTAAAGCTCGTAACTTAGGGATGTAGTTTTTAAATATATTTTTTTCGATTTTTACTTTTTCGTTGTGGATTTTTTAATTTGAAAGACATGAAGGTGTGTACCTACGTTAAATTAAAGCTGATAATTGGTGATTAATATTGTTACACATTTTGCGCCCAATTGGGTTGTTGTTTTTCTATTTTCGTATTGAAATGACAGGAGATTTTACGTAACATTCAAATTTTAAAGCTTGGAAACTTAGGATGAAGTTTTACAAATTTTGCACCGAATTGGGCGCCTTTTCTTTTGCTTTATTGAAATGACAGGAAGGGTTGTTACCTACATTAAATTAAAGTTATAAAACTTGGGGATTCAGTTTTAACACATTTTGCACCCAACTTGGCGTTTTTCTATTTTCTTTATTTGAAAATGACAGAGTTTTACGTACATCAAATTAAAGCTTTTGTACTTAGGGATGCAGTTTTTACACAGTTTTGCGCCCAATTTTAACACATTTTGCGCCCATTTGCAGTTTTTTTCCTATTTTCTTTATTTGAAATGACAGGAGAGACTTTACGTACATCAAATTAGAGCTTGTAACTTAGGGATGCATTTTTGAACAATATTTTGCGGCCCAATTGGCGCCTTTTCTATTTTTTATGTGAAATAGCACACAGGAAGGTGTACACCTACGTTAAATTAAGCTTCCAACTCTGCATGTCAAAGGTCACATACAAGGTCAAGGAGATCAAGTTGTAACCAAGGGTGATGTTCTAATGCATCTGATACGCTGTATCAAACATCTACTTTAATCAGTTTTATTTTCTTTTATACATTTTCTGTAATTAAGTGCACCTTCAAACTATAAACCATCTACTCTCTTAAATGCTTTTTATGTTGTTTCTTTATTCTTGTACAATTATGCCTGGCGAACCCGACACAGTTTTTTTTAAATACTTGTACCATATACCTTCAATTAGAATAATTAAAGTATTATAAACTTTCCTAACCAAACAAGACACCAAGTCTGAAATCTTGGTCTCATACCACGATCGGTGCTAATAAGGTGTGTATTGATTTCAATTTCATTTTTAGAGTTTCTACAAGTTCAAACTTGGATTCAAAGTATTAAACTGCACTTGAATACCAAGGTTGCAAAGTTCATAATTCTGTCGTACATTTCAATGGTAACTTTACTCTTATATTAGTTGAAATTTAGATTCGTTTGAAGGCCCTGTTTTACCTACATATGGTCGTTAGACACCATGTTGAACCTTTGCAACACAACTTCCAGGTCGCCCCCTCTTAACCATCTAGTCACAGAGAATTTGGTGCCCAAATGTCTGTACATTGATTTTTTAGGGGTCAGTCAAGGTACATTGGACTTTTGGCTTTTTGCGACAGCTGTATCTCTTCTAATAAAGCTGATATAAGTATAAGATTGTACACAAGGGTTGTATTGAAGATAAGCTTTCACCAGCCCAAATTTGGAAGTTATATCACTTTTACTTTTTGACTTATGGGCCCCTAAAGTATGGTCCGAGTGGTTTTTGGGCCATTTTTGACCCCCTGTTATTTTAAATTGGGGCAAGGTGCATTTTTTTCTGTTCACATATTTGCAATCTGCGGCAAAAGGTTATCCAGAATGCCAAGTTTGAAGGATTTGAGGGGTGTAGTTCTTTACTTATGGCCCTCTACCGGTACATGTTTTTGAGGTGACCCCCCCTCAAATTTAAAATTGCTGTAGCGTGAAAACGAAGAGGTACAGAGCTCAAATTTTCAGGATTTTAGTTTCTCATGAATATCTTCCAATACACCAAAAAGGAAAGAAATCCCATGAGGTGATGGTGTACTCGATTTGTTGAATTGGCATGGAATGACCCTACTGTATCCAAATGTTTTTTTTCTCTCAATTTCGCGTCTAAGTTACAACCGTACGCAAGCCATTCACGCCTCAGCATAGCAATAAGTTGAAGAACAACTAATTTTAAATCAACCAATTACGGGCGCGTTTTACGATCCAAACAGGCGCATACGTGAGTGCGTACACTGCAGCACACGCGATAGCAACGGCAAAACCCCGCGAAAAGGAGAAAATAAACTCCTGGGCAGAGTATGAGTGAAAAGTGTATTACTGTAAGAGCCAGCCACTAAAATTGCGGTATTCTGTAAATAATAGGGCACACACAACATGTTTCCTTGCCTAGATTTCCTTGCCTATTTTCAGTAGGAGATGTGCTGTAGAATGTCTGTATTATTTTGGTTATTATTTTTCTACATGCTCACTGGATAGCCCAATAGGTTGTCTACAGCTACAAAAGCCTTGCACTGCGCACCCGCTACTGACAGTGGGCGACTTATGTACTTATTAGTTAAAGGTGCTTGTTCCGATCGTCTTTGGGACCCCCCTGGTCTACCCGGAAGTAGTCTCAATTTTGATATGAGATGAAAGGCCGTATTTTTCTCATTGTCGTCCTGAAAGTTCACCTTTCAAATCCATTTCTTCTTCAAGTTACAGATAAAAACTGCCGTTTTAATGGTTAACCATCAATATGCGTTATCGCATCTAGCATCAAAACCGCAAGCGTGTTTCCCACGGTACTAGATGGTCAGTGCGTACAAGTGTTAGAGAACACGATAGACAAAAATTGGAGCAAGCACCTTTAACTGCTAATTATATATTATAATCTACTTTAGCAATTTATTAAAATTAAAAAAAAAATATGATCACATGTTTACCAACAACCCAAAATAATGTGGCCCTTTCTTTTCTATGTCTAATAGATGTTTGTGTCCTTTTCTATTCTATGCAGGCATTTTATATAGCGCTCTTACAAGGATAAACTAAGTATCACAGCGCTTATATTATTTAATTAACATATTTTAGACAGAGACAAAGCAACTTTTACAAATGGCAACAGCTTAATCAGCGGCCTGTTGCTACATCCAAACATTGACGAGACACACACAATGGCTACAGTGAGAGCTTTCATGGTTCATTTGATATGGGCAAATGAACCATGAGGAGAGTGGCAATTCTGATTTTAATCAATAGCTCCTCTACAAATTAAATCAGAATGAGCTACTTCGGCCCCACTGAGATTTGAACCGGGGACCATTGGGTCCAAAGGCAAGCTCTCTAACCGCTAGACCACGCCACTCTCCTTTGTTTTCTATATCTAATAGATGTTTGTGTCCTTTTCTATTCTATGCAGGCATTTTATATAGCGCTCTTACAAGGATAAACCAAGTAATCACAGCGCTTAACATTATTTAATTAACATATTTTAGACAGAGACAAAGCAACTTTTTATAAAGGGCAACAGCTTAATCAGCGGCCTGTTGCTACATCCAAACATTGACGAGACACACACAATGGCTACAGTGAGAGCTTTCATGGTTCATTTGATATGGGCAAATGAACCATGAGGAGAGTGGCAATTCTGATTTTAATCAATAGCTCCTCTACAAATTAAATCCAGAATTGAGTACCTAGGCCCCACTGAGATTTGAACCGGGGACCATTGGGTCCAAAGGCAAGCTCTCTAACCGCTAGACCACGCCACTCTCCTTTGTTTTCTATATATAATAGATGTTTTTTTTCCACTTTTTTTCAGACAAAGAATACTTGCTGATAGTGATACAGAACCCATCAGAATGAGCATCGAGTCCTGCATCTTCCTTTGAATACTTTGTACAGAATAGTATCATCAACATTATATTGGCATCAACTAAATAATAGTGAGCCCTTCAAATGGCTATCTTGTTGTACATTTTTGACTAAAACTTATCGTTACCTGTCCACTAATTTCCTTGTAGTGTGGTAAGGATTTTAATGACTATGTCAATTTGATAATTATTTATATTTCATATATAAAAATATTTGCTACACATTTTATGTTATTGTAGATGCTTTTTTTTAAGGGACATAGCAAATGCTCTTGGATATAATTAAGACCAACCTTTGTGTATTGGAAATAACAAAGTTGTAAAGCATCTGTAAGAATACTTATTGTTATGACTTAATTCAATCACTATCAAGTCATTAAAGGCCGACTCATAGATTTCCCTATGAGGGCGCCCTCAATTTTCAAACAAATTGTGTTTTTTGCATGTACATAATGTTTGTCCATATACTAATCACTGTGTGAAATATCTATATCCTTCATATAGAAAATCACATCTATGTTTAAAAATTCCGGATCTGGAAATTTTGTTATACACAGTATCCTATGGCACTGTTATATACACATAAATGTTTACTGCATTGAAACAAAAACTCCGATTCATCTCAAAATTTGGAATTGAGCATTCTAGGTGACTATCTTTAGTTCTAGTTGACTATTTTTAATTAATATATTAAAAAAATTATATTCAGAAATCTCTGAGTCAGACTTTAACCATCACTCATTGGTCAGCATCAGGGTTCTAGCCACGCTGGGTGGTGGCGGGTGGGCCCACCTGGCACTCTTAGTTTCCACCCGGCACTCAGGTTAATTTTGAGTTTAAATACCCAGCACTCAAGTCTCAAAGTTGCAAAATCAATGAAGAATCCAAGTATTAAAAGGGCAATTATCATCAGAATTTCAATGTTCTTAACATTTCACATAAATTTTCCCCCGGCACTAAAATTTGCCAAGCTAGAGCCCTGGTCAGCATCGATATTGATCAACATTGATATTGGATGGACCAATGAGCACTAAGATTAGACTTCATAGTGAATGAGTCAAGCTGCAGCAACAGGTACTCTGGAACTGAGGCTAAGAAGTTTGAAGTATTATTATTTCCAACATGTTGCAATTCAAATATCTTAGAACAACCTAAATTTGCATTCTGCACTATATTATTTATTTCTGTATATTTCTTGTATATTAATGGTTTTTGGAGGTAATTACATCCAATTGTCCATAAAAAATAGTTATAGGAAAGATATTCCAGGTGTGCGGGAATAAACTGTGAAGTGGAGTGTGACAAACCACAGCAGCAGTGCAATGCCATTTGACTGTTGCTGCTGCATTGAATCAGAGATGGTTTTCATCCATTTTTACTGCACTGCATTGCAGTGCACAATGAATGGAACTTAAGGCTGGTTTGTCATAATATTCTGAAATGGAGTAAGTGAATTGATTTCAGTAACTTCACAAGTTCATAAATTTTTCTTTAAAATATTACAATGAACAATTACTAGTGTACGTATTTCATTAAATTCACCAGTTGTATATGCCACTTCCCTTCCTCCGTGCAGTGGTGTCAGGGCAAGATTTGGTGGTAGCACCAGTAAACCATGTGTATTGGCTTAAAGCGACAGCATTTTTACACGCGAGCACAAAGACGGCATTTTCTTGACGTGTGCGTAAAAGCTGCATCAAAGTTATGACATCACTGCAGGGATGTAGAGAAATGGACTATAGAAGTTTTTAAAAAAAATTATTTATTACATTAGAGGTATACAGCAACAGTGATTAATCATTCTACCATTACTGCTTACGAACTGACCAGGAATGTTTGGCCACCCTACTCTTATTATCAAAACTTACTGTATTTCATGGTTGGTTTGACCAAGCCCATTTAAATTAAATCAGAATTTAAGTACCTAGCACCCAGCAATTGGCCCTACTGGGGTGTGAACCAGGGCCCTTCAGCACTGAAGAAAAATACATTAACCTTTGGGCCATTTGCATTGTAACAAATCCCAGACTTTCTTTTAAAAAAGAGGTAACTAGTGCTCTCCTAAAAGCTTTTCATGTCAAATTAAGGTGAGTATTCAGAAGAGAAATTAAGGGTTGGTACATTTTGTGACCCCACTTTTTCTGCTCCCAGTTGAATTCAGCAGCCTTGACGGAATAAAGTACAGTATTCCCTGCACTTTATTCCGTCAAGGCTGCTGAATTCAACTGGGAGCAGACAAAGTGGGTGCAGTAAATGTACCAACCCAGAAATTAAGAAAATTTACCGTACATGAAAAAAATGATCTTCCAAAATTACAAATCACTTAAAATCAAAACTTAAAGAGAGCTGTTGGGGAGCTCTCACTCTCTCTCTCCCCTTAAAAGACGATGTCTGTAATCCACTGATTTACAGACCAGCTTCCCATGATTCAGTGTAGACGGAAAAAAGTTGAAATGATTTATAGGTTTAACACTAGCATTGAGCAGTATTATCCATACATTGAGTGTGCATTTTGTGACCTAGAAACTAAGGTCTTACAGTGCATCTTGGCATCTGCTCTGTAACTCCATGTAAAGCAAATGCATGTTCTCATGAAAGATATTTTAATTGCGTATGAAAGTAAATTGTAAATGTGTGGAATTCTAATCAACCTAAAGTTATTTAAACAACAAAACCCATTTCTGAATAGAGTGGTTGTCACTGATTAAAGGTTTTAAGTCATTCATGTGCATGATCAGTACATTTGCCTGAGTCGCCATTCCACCTTTAAAAGTAAAGCCCATGATCATTCATTTCAAAATGACCCTTTTTATGCAAAAACAAGGATATTAAGTCATTTTTGTCCCCATCGGAATGGGGACTATAAAATGGACTCCGTATGTGAGAAAAATGCTAACCTTGGAATTTCTAAAATGTTGAATATAGTAAAGGTTAACCTCTCCTTCTATTCTGAGCTGAATTAAAGGCACTATCAGTGATTTGCTAAATCAGAAAATTGAAAAAATCATCAAAAATCAGATTTCTGCATTTTGTAACAAGTATTAGGTATCCTAACATACCCTGCAAATGATAAGCCCAAAAGCAACCTAATAAGGACAAAATCAGATATTTAAGTCAAAACTGTCCGTACGGACACTTACTATAACACGTAATTGAATGGAGATTCAGATCTGTGAACATCTTTTATGTCACTTTTCAGTTGGATAAGATAACTTATGACAATTCTACAGACTTATCATTCACTTTTAAGCTATCCCTGCAAAATTCAAATATTTTGACTCTTTTGGGTGAATCACTGATAGTGTCTTTAAGGGGGTTGGTCTGGTGTACTACTTAGTGATCGCAACATTTGGTGGTGACATATTTTATGCATTGCATGTGCACATTGCATTGTTACCCACTGCACGCATGCATATTACTTTGTAATTGTATGTTTATAGCAAATACAACATTTTTTATTAATTTTACATTCCAGTAGAACCTGTAAAGTTGAACCCCACAAGTATAATTAAGAGTTTGCAGTGTATGGGGAAAAGTGATAATAAATGTGTTAGCCTCACCCAACCAGCAATCACAAAAACTAGTCAAGTCTGAACTTTTTTCTACAATTTGGCCAGAAAATGCCTGATCTTTGGAATTTGGTTACTTTTGGGGAAATTGTGCAAATAAAAACACCCCAAAAGGAAAAAAAAAACAAAACTGAGTGAGCAACCGAACACTGTGATGATTTATTATTTTTTTTTGCTTGAAACGAATTAATGCTTCCCACAAACATGTCACAAGTTTATATATCTGCACTTGTTTTGTGAGTGGTTTGAGGATAGCTTTATTTGTGGCATTCTCACTTGTTATTCATATCCAATTTAACTTAGCTTATCCACAGTTCAGATTGTCGCATACTCCAGGCAGACGAAAGTGGCCAACCCTCACTGACCATACCAGTAGATTTCAAATTAAAGTGAGAGTTCTTGCATATTTTCCATGTGGGTGGTGTTGTGAGGGTTCAATCCTCAGCAGTGGCATAACAGGCGGGGGCAGGGGGGCAGGTTGCCCCCCGACGACTTTGGCCGGGAAAAAATTTGCAAAAATCATGCTAAATCAGCCGGTTTTTAGCCCTCTGACTGGGAAAAATTAGCCTTTTGACCCCCCCCCCTCAGTAGGAAATTTCCCAGACTGGGAAATTTCGCCCCTCCGAGCGGTCCAGCCGCCATTACGCCACTGTATCCTCAGCCTTCTGGGGACTTGGTTAATGTCAAAATAGGTACATCAATGCAGAGTGCAATTTTGCAAGCTAATGTTTAGGTGGTGACAAACAAGAATCCAAATTTTTGACGTTGTCATTGGGTTTAAAATGTGAAAGCAACATCTTACAAAAAACTGATATTTTTAAAATGGTTAGTAAGCAATATTTTTCTTATTCCAAAATTGTTGGGAGCTGAGACAACTCCCACTGTTAAAGTTATTACTCCATTTTATGTGTCGCCTGCCCTAATGCAGGAAGACACATAGATCACTTTTGTCCACTGTTGTTGTTTGTAGTCGTCTGTTGTTGATGATGTCCTTTGTTTGAGGTCTGTTGTGAAAAGGGTTAACATTGCATGTTATCCACATACTTGTATGGATTTAAACCAAACTTGGGTCACAGGTGCACATGGCATCCCCCACTTTGTTGCTGACGTCAAATGTCACATCCCAAAGTTCAAGGTCAAAGGTCATGTGAGGTCAAGTTTGTAAAAAAATAGGCTGAACATGTAAACATTGACCTCATATGAAAAGTAGTCAATTGGAACCAATAAACTTGATCATAGTTGCAACATGGTATCCCTCATATGTTGCTGAGGTCACGGTCAACATATCAAGGTCAAAGGTCTGTTTAGGCCTTATATTTCCTGTCCCTAACCGCGACGTCAGCGACACAACGGGACCCAGGACCGATGTATTTTTTGTATGACTATGGACAAGGACGAGTTCGTATGTGGGTCATGAAGAACACCCATGACGGACCCACATCAATCCGCCTAAATCGGTGTGTGGTTTGTGTCTGTATTGCTGTAATATATTTTTGTTTTGGTGAGTTGCTATATTGAAAGAGGCTTGGCTGCCATCGTCTGCCAATTTTGACAATTTTATAAGGGCCTGCCATTGGCCCATTGTCAATACACAGCCCCATTCAGTGCACATACGAAAATTAAAGAGACAACCCTAAACAGTGGATTTGATTCTCTAACTCCTAACGGTTATAGAATTAAAAAAAATGAATGCAAACATATTACACATTAAGCTAAAAAGTTGTGAATATTTTACTATTATGTGTTAAACCGATGCCGTAAAACAAGATTTCTTGGCTGCCTGTCTCCCGGCCTGTCTCCAAGTTCATCCTGGTTCGTTGTAAAATGAAAAGGTAAAAAGTTTCTGAAACTATGGTTTTATAAGAGAAAGACACTTGCGTTTTTGTTGTAGACCCTACATGCTTTGCCTTCTGGTTACCAGTACCTATCATTATGTGCTACCTGTGAAAGATTGTATTTTGTAAAATTTTATCTGATATTCTGATAACAATAAACTGGATGGATTTTCTGATAGCACACAATCATATATTCTTGCTGTTTCTTTACTGAACTATGTAGTAAGGGCAATACTGTCTACATGTGTGTGCTGCAGAATATTGTTTTCACATAGGTCAGAGTAAAAAAAAGTAAAATAACATTTGCAAATTATCTTTCTGGACCAAATTGATGCCACGCACTCCATCTACTATCACTTGTTGGGATGTAGCAGATAAAGATAGGTTCATCCAAATGAGTCTGGTGCCTGACCTGGTGAAAATGCAGACAATGGGAGATATATTCTAACACCTTTTTGTCCTCTATATGGAGTACTTACTTAAAATGGTTTTAAAAAGGTTCTTTGAGCTCCAAGGAGCCCATTTTTTGTGGGCCCCCAGCTATAGCTGGCAGGACCACTTAGCAATCCGTGTGTGTATGTATGTGTGTGTCACAAATTGTTAAGTTTTTTTTAAATTGACCTCAATTGAAAAGTTTAACTTCAATTGGAACCAAACTTCTGTCATAGGTGCACCATGCGATCCCTCATATGTTGATGAGATCAAAGGTCATGTGCCAGGGTCAAAGGTCATGGGGCGGCCCACAGCTTATATTCTTTGAATATAGCGAGCGCGAAAGCCGAGAACTGCGAAATTCTGGTTTTCATTAAAGAACCTTTTCAGGTTTAAGAACCTCAGATAAGCAAGAGCCTCTCAGAATAGTTGAACCAAGAACCCTCATAATTAAAGAGGGTTGTTTGACCATAAAGATCCTGTTAAGCTAAAGAGTTCTTCAAAGAACCAAAAGGAGTTCTTTAGAGCATACAACCATTTTTCAATTTTTCATTCTTTATAGCACAATTTTTGGAAGGGGGACAATCGGTTATTGTAGAGCAAGAGATGGTGTTCTCAATGTGCTGCCTGGAGTGCTATACTCTGTCCAGGAATTTATTTTCTCCTTTTCGCGGGGTTTTGCCGTTGCTAACGCGTGTGCTGCAGTGTACGCACTCACATACGCGCCTGTTTGGATCGTTACACGCGCCCATGATTGGTTGATTTAAAATTATCTGTTTTTCAACTTGTTGCTATGTGAGGTGTGCGTACGGTCGTGACTTAGACGCGCAATTGAGAGAAAATAAATATCTGGATACAGTATAGATTGAGTTGCAACATTTGCTGGTAGCTTGATAATGCACCATCAGAGTCAACTGAAGTTTTAGAATTAACACAAATGGAGAACATTGGCCTATGAAAGGAAATGTGCCATGAACACATTATCTGTTGTTCCTGGATGGAATGGTGGAAGTGCCTTTGACAATGTTGTGCCTTCATATCTCCTCTAGTTTGTAACATGCTGACCAAGCTTAAGCTTGAGCTCTCCTGCTTTTGGAATCATGGAACGATTTGGGTATTGAGGACTAGGAGTCAAGGTATTTGAATTCACAGTTGTCAAGTTTGGTGCCATCAAGTGTATGGATGTCGGAAGTTGTTGGAATGTTCACAAGTAGCGTCTTGCTTTCCCTTCATTTACTGCAGACTCGCACAAATACACCTTTAATATAGACATTAGTATATTACACTCTTTGCTCTGTCTTCAGTTGCAGTGAGTCACCAGGTCACCCAATTTTTCACTGTGAATTGTTGGACAGGGTCTTTTGGCTTCAGCTAGCACAAACAACCATAATTATTGTCCACATTCTCTGCAAACATCTGCAGTTCGAGTCTATGAAAATCAGCTCATGTTATAGCAGCATATGAGAATTCTGTTAAAACAGATAAGAATAAAATACCCTTCCCAACTTGCATGGCAGGAAGAAATTAACAACATAAGACAAATGTTAATTTCTTCCTGCCATGCAAGGGGGGGTCTCAACTTTTTTTGGGGTGGGTATGTGCCGCCCGGATTTCAAAAATTGAGGATCCGGAGCTGCTTTGAGGTCCAAAAAATGGGGGTCTCCAGAACTAGGTTTTCAAAAAATGTCAGAAAATAAGCTGTGATTTCCCTCAATTTCCAGCTACTTTTTGAGGGGTTTCAAAGAAAATTTGGTAGAATATGGCTTTGGACATGAAAAGTAGGGTCTCTGGAACTGAAATGGTCCTAAAGTAGGGGTCACTGGCACTGAAAAAGAGCCTAAAAATGAGTTTTTTATAGGTAGCATATACCCTTACTTCCTATGTGAGACCCCCACTCGGAGTTGGGATGAGCATTTTATTCTTATCTTTGCTGTTTTTACTCATCCCTCTGTATACTTTTGAGTATCCTTGTTGTGGTTTTCTCACTGAAACTAATGGAACTAGTTTTTCACACTTGTATATTTTTTAAAACAGAGTAATATGTATACATACTTTTTTGTAGCAGATAATTCAATTAATGATTTGGGATACTTTAAAATTTGCTGTGATTTCTATAACTTAAATCACACTTTTTCAAAACTTAAAGACACTATCAGTGATTCACCCGAAAGAGTAAAAATATTTGAAAGTTGCAGAAATATCTTAAAAGTGAAGGATAGATCTGTAGAATTTGTATACATTAGCTTTTTCAACAGATAAATTGACAGAAAAGGAAGAAAACAGCAGTGTTCAAAGATCTGAATCCCATTCAATTACGTGTTGTAGTAAGTGTCCTTACAGACAGTATTAACTAAAATATCAGATTTTGTCTTTATTAGGTTGCTTTTGGTCTTATCATTTGCAGGGGATGTTAGTGTACTTGTTACAAACATGCAAAAAATCAGAATTTTTATGATTTTTATTTTCAGATTTAGCAAATCCTTTAATCCTTTGTTTTTAACCGCCACTCACCCTTTGACATCTTATTAGACGAACTTAGGTATGTAGTTGACATTCTGCAAAAATAATACATTATTTTATAAGGAATTCATTTATTTTAGACCTCAAATCGGGACATTTTTCAGAGTGTCTTCGACCAGCCACTGAGATCGCATCAATTTTCTTGCTTTACAAGAAAATGCACGTTGGCGTGACCTATCGACTGCTTGGTTGAAACATATTTAGTATGAAATACTAGTATTGTATAAGCTGCTGTTTTTGCATTTATTTTATTTTCTGCAAATGAATGTAGAAGCACAAACATCAGATTAAAGCAATAATAGGGCATTTAACTGGTTTTTAATAACTTTTTAAAAATTCTCAAATTGTAGCCCGTAGGCTAAATTGCCAAAGACATACAACAAACAGAAACAATGAAACTTCGAGGAAGCAGCTTAATCAGCGCCATGTTGCAACATCCAAACAAACTAACCAAGCACAAACACACTATGATGGGAAGTGAGAGCTTTCATGGTTCCTTTGCTCATATCAAATGAGAGTGGTAGTTCTGAGTTTAACCAATATCACTTATACAAATTAAATCCAGAATTGAGTACTTAGATTAAATCCAGCAAGTAGCCCACCAAGATTTGAACCCAGGACCCTTGGGTCCAAAGGCAAGCTCCCTAACCATTAGACCACGCCACTCTCCACTCTCATTTTCTGAGGAGCATCCCCAAATTTGACAAAATTTTAAGATATTTGCACAGTTACGTATTGGCAATGGGCAAGGACTATAATACCTCAGCCTGTGAACGGTCAAACTCAACACCTGGGGCTCAAAAGAGCCCCGAGTACACCTCTGCAAATTTCCCCCTTAACATTTTATCAACAAATTGATGATGGCCCTCATACCTAGTAACATTTTTTTTTCAATTTTGTGTTTTAAATTACATTTTGTAAATTTTAAAAATTGTTTCCAAGATAAAGAAAAGGAAACTGCCTTGGGGGCTGAGAATCAAATAATTTTGGTGTCATTTGTAAAAGGGCATCATTGGGATTGTTTGGGTAGTGTATCTGTCTGTGCATCTGTGGTAAAAATGTTAACCCTAAATATAATTGCCTACTGTTTCAAAATGTGCACACATTTTTATGTAATGGTCCTTGGGTACAGCCCCCCACAGTTACCTCTCTCATGAGTGGGGTCAAAGGCCATGGCCTTAAAATGGTAAGAATTATCCAATTACTTGGTGTATCCACATAATAATGGTCCTTGGGTAGTGTTCCACGGCCATGCGTTGGTGACCTCGTGTGACCTTGGTGGCCTCATGTGACCTTTTTGCCCATTCATAAACCGCGGCGACAGATGACATGCATTCAGTGAACGCTGTAGTTTTTAATTATTAATTAAGGTCTATTTTTATTTGCCAGTTTGGGATTTCACACTTTCACTGCAGGTTTCAAAGATTTTTTTTTTAATTTTTAGGTCGTCCGATGCAATTGGAAAGACCTTATGTTAGCATGATTTGTGTGTGTGCGTGTGTCATGTTTGTTAAACGTACACCTTTAATTTGGTTGACACTGTAGCTTTTTAGTGCAGTGATGAGTGATGGATCAAGTTCATACTTTGTATGCTTATATATTGAGACAAGGGGTCTTATGTGGGGTAATAGAGGAGGTCAAAGGTCATTTAGGTGTCACTTAGGGTTATTATATCGGGCTCTTTTGGTTCACACTTTTCAACTTACTCTAGCTTTTTAGTGCAGTGATGCATAAGTTCATAGTTGGTATGCTTATACATTGAGACAAGAGGGCTTATATGTGGGGTAACAGATGATGAAGTCAAAGGTCATTTAGGTGTCACTTAGGGTCATATTGCTGTAGTATACACTTGATTGACACTTCAACTTAGGCCAACTGTGGAGCTGTAGCTTTTTAGTGCAGTGATGGATCAAGTTTTTATTTGGTATCCCGGGCTTGGTACCCCTAGCTATGCTTATGCAGGGTGAGTAAAAAAAAACTTGACCCTGATTGTGTCCGCCATTTTGATTTTTTAAGTAATATCTAACATATTTGGTATCATCTGAAAGCTGGGTTCATTATCTTTAATTTACTGCAAAGATCATTCATATCGGTTAGGTATAGACCGAGCTACAGTCGTTTGAATCAAGTAGTCGGTTTTCTGCCGCTCTGTCCACAGATTCACATTGAAATGAACGACATTCAGCGAAGGAAATCCGTGTCCAGAAGAAAATCAGGCTATTTAATCACTGCAGATTCTTGATTCGAAAGACTGTAGCTCGGTCTATACTTAACCGATTGGAATGATCTTTGCAGCAAATTAAAGATAATGAAATAAGCTTTCCGCAGATACCACATATGTTAGATATATATTATTTAAAAATTCAAAATGGCGGACACAATCAGGGTCAAGTTTTTTTTGACTCACCCTGTACATTGAGACAAGGTCTTATGTGGGGTAACAGATGAGGTCAAAGGTCATTCAGTGGTCACTATATTGCTCTAGTATACACCTTTTGGTTGATACTTTCAACTTGATGGTTAAGTTCATAGTTGGCATACATTGAAACAAGGAGTCTTATGTGGGGTAATAGATGAGGGGGTCAAATGTCATTCAAAGGGTCACTTAGGGTCATTGTATTGCAGGCGGATTGCAGGGCAGTATCGGATGGCCTATTTGGGATTGCTGTCCCTGATTTTTCCTTATTTAAAAAATCCCAAAATATTTTGTATTGCACTAGGCCTATAGCAATGTTTTGGTGTTACAACAGCTGTCACTATCACCTTCAGACTCAGTTGTATAGCTTTCAGTGCAATGCAATAGGTGATAGATTGTGATCAATATCATCAATCAATGTTTGTCAATGCTTCTCAATGGGACTGAGCAAAACAAAAGCGACAGAGAGAGAGAGAGACTCTTTTGATTGGTTTATTACCATTTGGTCTAACCCTATTTGATCTAACAGCCATTTGGTCTAACTTCAATTCCTCTAATAATACCAATTTGTCTAATAACCATTTAGTCTAACATCCATAACCGAAATCAGTGGCGTAGCCAGGGACCTCGGGCTCAGGGGGTATTAGACCAGATGGGTATTAGACCAATTGGCATTAGACCAATTCGGTTTAGACGATGTGGATATTACTTTTTTATTAGACGGTATGAGTTTTAGACCAGATGAATATTAGACTACGTGGCTATTAGCCTAAATGGTTATTAGACTAAATGGTAGGGTAAAGCGGGGTAATATGGACCCCTTAAGCAAGATCGTAATTTCCAAGAATTGTATTTTATTCTTTAATGACTTTTCAATATCAATTGAAAGCTTTGGTTCATGGGTATAGGTACAGACCAAAAGATATTCATTCATCTCTAACCAAATAAAAGATATAGGCTTTCAAACTTTTTTTGCAAAGGGTCCATATTACCCCATGCGTCGGCAATATGGACCTCCCTGTTATTTGCAATAGGGCGGGGTAATATGGACCTCATATGGTCCATATTGCCCCGTCACATAAATGTTCTACATGGGAATATAGGGTGTCCATATTACCCCAGATCACACATACACCAATTATCCAGCCGTTTTTTAATTAGATGTAAGCTAGGAATCTGATTCGTGTACTGATACATGTGGAATGGCAGTACCTTATGTTGCCATGGTAACAACCTCCAGACCGAGGCTCACGATAAAATGGGGATGTTTTAAAGCATCACTGACATAAAGAAGAAAACGTGTTGAAATTTTAATTTAAAATATTTCTTATAACTTTAATGACACTACCTCCGTTAATAACTGAATTTCAGTTGTCAAATGATGTTCTTTCAAGTAGCAATACTAGGAGGAACACTCCTACCACCCCAGTTAAAAGTTACAAGGGGGGTCCATAATGCCCCGGGGTCCATATTACCCCGCTTTACCCTATTAGACTAATCAGAGTTAGACAAAATGGCCATTACCAATTGGGATATTAGTCTCAGACTCAAATCAAAGATAATCTTTGGTAAATGGCAAGTCACCTTTTGATCTAGAACAATTTGTCAAAAAATAGCCTGAGTTACAGATTCGCACTCTGGGCTTAACGAGTCAGCATTAGTGCGTAATATCGACTAATTTACTTTATTGATGCTATGTTGCGGAAGTAGCGGTACAGTACGGATACAGCCAAATACGGGTAGGAAAAGCATATCCGATCCGCACTAATTTGTTCTAAAGTCACCTAGATTCAACAAAGATGTGCCAAGTGACTGATGGTGTTGCCGAGGAGTTGGAGAAGAAACCCTGTCTTCGGTGAGAGCAACACAACAGTGGTGAAAACTCACCGCAAAACAAACAGCCAGGCGCGGCTGCCAGTCTTCCGAATTCGGCATGAACAGTGCCAATCCCAATGCCATGGCATACAATTAATCACGGTTCCGTATACGCTATGGGAATTTGGGGGATGAATTTAGTATTCTGCCACAGGTGCGTAGCCAGCCCGGTGGTTCTGAGGGGCAATTTCCCGGTAGGTGCAACAAATGTCCCGATCACAAGCCAAAATTTCCCGGTCGCAGGGCAAAAGAGTCCGAAAAGGGGCTGATTTAACATGAATATCCATGTTTTATTTCCCGATTTCCCCTCAAGATTTTTTTCAGAGGGGGCACTCTGCCCCCACCTGGTCCTGGCTACGCCACTGTTCTGCCACCACTGTGATTGCGCTTTATTCCGTAATTAGAGTGGTGGCAGAATACTAAATTCTTTCCGAATTTGGTGAGGAAATGCTAAATTTTAGCGAGTAAAATTGTACAGTTGTGAGTAAAATTTAAAGGTGCATTTCGTGATTTCAGCACCTTCTGCTTTATTCATTGATTTAGGGGTTCATTCATGGATTTTCATGAGTAAACGATTGTTTTGGCCTGAGGGCAGGCCGGCGCTGGGCGTCGCGAAGCGACCCCCGCCGGCCTGCCTGCCTTTGCATGTTTGTACCTTAAATCTTCCAAAATCAGCTGCAAAGTCACTCTTTTCATGTCATGTCTTCACACTTGAGAAAAACAGCACGATCGATGTATCAAATGGGATGATTCCATCAGAATAGGGGTGTGCTTCGAATCTGCTGCTAGCACTACATGCAAACTATTTGAAAGCAATTTTTCTGTTTTTATTTCAACACTATTCCGAAAAATACTTTTTTTAAAATTAATATTCAGTATATTGGGCTTCAATATTATTTGAGGCAAATAATAGCCGTAGCACCTGCCCATTGTTACACACGTCTACCCTCTTTCCCTATGCCCCAGGTGCAAAACAAGGACCGTGGGGGGCAAGGCAGTTTTAAAAAAAGGGCAAATAAAAAATTGCCTTTCAAATTTGCGAAGGGCATGAAGGCAATTCAAAAATTGAAAAAAGGGCATCAAGGAATTGGTCAACATGGGAAGGCCATCAAGGCATTTTTTTCAGTTTCCCTTTGAACCTGAAACTGCTTTTGTAAGTCCATAAGCCCGTCGCCTGCAGGAGGCACTGAAGCTAATGGACTGTGGGAATCCCAACTGAACAAAACTCCCTATCGGGCAGTTAGGTGGCCACCTAGTCCTGCTGCGCATGAACTTCGTGGGTTGCTTTGTACATTCACTTCTGTTTATTACTAACTTTGAACGAACCCGAAGTCATGCCAGTCCTGTACTGTTTTTAACATCCTTTAAGGTTTCAATGAATAAACTCCCCCAAATCACTCACTCCAAATGGTCCGAATTACCCGACGCTTGACTCACTTTAATCTTGACATACTCTACAATACTGTTGGACCTGTATTTTTCACTGACCACACTAAATGATAAATTTCGTGATTTCAGCAGTATGCGATCTTACGTTTTTAGTCTAAGTCTCAAATCAAATCGCCGGGTCATGGGTCAAGATGTAAAGGTTCAGTTGTGGGAACAAGTGCTTTGGCACCATAACAAAAATTAGTCCCTTGACATGCTTGATGAGAACGACATCTATCGCGCGCGCTAAATGTCGATAACTTCTTGTTGTAAACCTGTTGGAATGAGACTACGATGCCTCGCTGTCATGAATTATCGATCCATAGTTTCAATGCTATAATCGATAAGTTCTTGGTTGACATTATAAACATGATCGAGATTTTATTCACACCAGGTACATGGAATATCTACAAAATTGTTAAATTATGAATCACAAACGCGTCAGGATTTTGCCTCGAATGTGAAAAAGGAAAATCTAGCATACTCAAGAACACTCCTATCTGATTTTTTAGATCAGAGCAAGCGTAAGTACGTTCACCAATCGGTAATTTGAGGGGGTTTGTGAGAATCACTTTTTTCACACCACACTGTTACACGGATTCGCAACTACTACCATCTTGTTGTAACCTCCAGTAAATCCGAGATACGATAATTTCCATAAAATGATAAAGAGTAACGTCAGACCTGAGGTTACAAACAGTGGAACTAGGTGGTCCCCTAGGAGCTTAGCAGAGGCAAGGATCTATCTTTTAGCCTTTCGTATTTGTACTCCTTAAGAGGAACAAAAAATATATTGAGAGTCAAATCATCTGAATATTGTGGCATTTTATTAAGTTTCATGAAAGTGATACAGGTCTGATGAGTTCAGGAGACACTCATCCAATTTTTTTCATTAACTAGTCATTTTACTGCTCAACTGCAGTAATTTGAGACAACACATGAATTTATATTTATACCTTAAATAGCCCTCAAATTTGATTCAGAGAGATAGTTAAATATAAAAAGTGTAGAAATATATTAAATAAAGACAACTGTCAGGCTCCCAAATAAGAATTAATAAGGGCAATGCAGTTTTGCCTTAGGTGGCATTAACTTGCCAGGGCATTAAGGCATATACAGGGGCCAACCAGGCAATTTTTTTTTGTCCATTAAGGGCACCAAGGCAATTTTGCAAATGAACTCATTAATATGTGCAAATAATGATAAACAGTGCATGGGTATTACTTGCATGCACGCTCACACATACCACGTTTACGTCAACTTGGACATTGGAATCTTTAATATTGAAGCTAGTCAGAGCAAATATGCAAATGAGCATATTAATACGCACAAATTCTAATGTAATGGCACGTGCACGCAGTATTACTTTGCATCCACCACTACCCACATACCAAGTTTCGACTGATTTGGACAGTGGGAATCTGGTAGAAGTTCACCTTTTGTAGAAAGACCAATCGAGCAAATATGTAAATGAGATTATAATATGCACAAATACTGATGGCAAATGCATGTAATAATGAACACATACCCCATACCAAGTTTTGTCAATGGGGAATTGGATATGGTACATGTAAAAGTTTCACCTTTTTATAAGCGTAAACTTGTTTGAAAAGCAGTGAGAAAGTGAAACTAAAATCCCTAGATATATCTTTAAACAACTTCAAGCCTAAATTTGTAAAATGAAAAATCCAAACACATTTTTTTTTAATGTTTCCTTGGATAAATATAGTTAGCACTTGTTAAAATATATTTACAGTTTATCGTGCTTGCTCTTTGTTTAGTTCACAAAAAGCATGAAAAGGGCATACGGCAGTGGATAAGGGCACGGAATTCATGCCGACGGCAAGGGATATTTGGTGGGGCAGTTACAGCAAAGGGCAGGTCACCTACGGCAAATGCCGTCGGTGGCCGCGGTTATTGTGGAGCTGAACGGTGATGATACCTTTCCCCCTGCCGGTCAATGTTGTTGGAATAATAATCCTCACACCACAAAAACAGTGTCGTACAGAATAATAATTCTGGAACTGATGAATACATAATAGGGCTATCAATGGAAACAGATAAAATCAAATGCTGGTATAAGTGAAAGTTGTCGGGAATAAAAGTGGGTTTTTAATCACTTGATGTTGTTCCTGATTTGAAAGTTTCTTGCCACATTTAAGGGAAAAAATATCATTCAAATGTGGGGTTATTATTGATAAATTTCAGAAATTTATTGGTCAAATATCTAAGGACTTCCCTGGCGAATTATTTAATTTTTTTCAATCGTATTTTGTATTTTAAAAGGCGCTCGAGATATTCTGAAACACCGTACTTATCAGGTTTTTTTTTCACTTATGGAACTAAAAAAAACGGACAATATACGGCGAAAATCGTACTGGTGCTGGTGCTGCAATACAGAAGAGGGATCTACCAAAAACAATGGCACTATGGCAGCGCCCATAGCCTCACTTGCGTGTGTAGATTCCCAGGGCCATCACGCTTATAATCGCATAAAAACCTTCGGTGATGTCCATTTTTAAAAGATGTTTACAACTGAATCAAAGTCGGAAAAAAGGATAGGAGGACTTATGCAGCAAGATTGCATTTTCGGGTAGGCGCAAAATTCGGCAGACAGTCTTTGAAAACAGAAAAGGCATGACAGCAATCCATGAAAGGGGCACGGCAGTAGCTGCTTCGATTTTTTGTGTTTAGGGGGGGGGCACACGGCAAACGGGCGTGGGCACGACGGCAATTGCCGTTCGGGCAGTTGGTTATTGCGGCCTGTACATATACCCAAAAGTGATCAGAAATAGATTACTGCAGGGCATAAACGTTGTTTATGACCGGCTCTCAAACAATCACAAACGCGGAAAACACCTAATGATGTGTGAACACTAGATATCCTTGAGAAAAGCTTTTCTCAAAATTTGAGCTGATCGGGATCTTGCGGTTTTGTGTTGAGCATGCTTTTTTCCCACGGTCCCCATAGGCTACTACTGTACTGTAATTTCGTCCGTTACGAGACCGAAAATACAAAATTGAGAATTTGTTTACAGATGTGACCGCATTTGCACGTAAGATTGGGTACACGTGGATTACTATTAGGCTAACGATTCAGATTTAAAATTTCAACATTTGTTAGCTGATTTGGGGGGATGAGGCTGTGGATATTTAATCCCCGCGAAATGCACCTGTAAATAAAACATACTATTCGCAGGCAGTGCTTGATTTACAAAAAATTTTACTGCACCACTAACCTCTGCGTTGACCTCTACTGTCGAGGAGCTGCAGAGGACATCTGTCAGTGTCAAAGTCAAAGTGATGTTTGGTTCGTTTTGATGAGTGCTATATAGGGGTACATGGAAAAAAATCGACACACGCGACGACAGCGCGACACGACCTTTCTTATCCCGCGAATTGAGACACGGTCTCTTATGAGCGACGGACATTTTCCAAAAATTACTGTTATCGTTCGGCACACGCGACTTTTGGGGGAAAATTAAAAAACGACGTACGACTTTCAAAACTTTGTATGCTTTGACACACGACACCCAACTTGTGGGAAACAACTTGCAAGCAATAGAAGTCTAAGGACGTATGAAAAATACCTTCCAATAACCGCGGATCTTCCCGGCGGGCTGAGAGTCTTGGTTTTAGTAATTCCTCAAGACAGTATCAGTACTTGAATTAACATTTTTGTAATAAGGGTTAATAGTTCTCACTATAAATGAAATTGTTGTATCAACTCATGCCCGGAAGCTGCCCAGCCGCGCCGGCCTCCGCCATGATTTCTCTTTTCAGTTCATATGAAAATGACCAAATTTGAGCAATAAAACATATCATTTATTGAATGTGCCAAAATCTAGGTTTGTATTTTTTTAAAGATTTTTAACAAAATAATTTGGACTTATTTAAACTTATTTCCCCCTGTTGGGTGTTGTTTACTTCCTATTAACATATTGAACCTGGTGCGCATCTCCCACCTGCGTGCGCGCTGCTCCCCCGCTTGAGCCCCCGACTGGCCGCTCTCAGTTGTCCTTGCCGCCGTGGGGCTCATCGGGCCGCCGATCCGTGCTGCGTTGATGCTTGCTGGTATTCGTGTGTAAACCCCCCTTCCATTCCAATAAGTGCCCCGACCCTCGTCCACTCGACACACCAGGGAGAGAAAAGACCAGGCAGAGCATAAGTTAGGGCGCCATCAAAGCCAGAAAAAGGGTGCACCTGGAGCGGGGAACGGAAAAGAATAAAGGAGGAGAAGATATAAACCTCCTGGTCCATGAAAAGGGTCCTAAAAAACTTATTTCCAAATGGGGTCCAATGAACAAGCCAATTGGAATGAAAACAAAAATATTGCACCAGCATGTAAAAAAGAGATAAATGTAGATCAACAGCATAAGAGCAATGCACAGTTAATTAAAATGTATAATGAAATAATAACATACAGAAAAAGGGCTTGGGCTTTCCAAATCACATTTTAGTTTCCCTTTGAAACTACCAAATTTCCTAATTTTTTAATCTCATCTGGAAGAGTGAGATAGGACATTACCTGTGGTGTGGAACAGCACCAAGACAAGAACCCTATGGTCTGCCCAATGCTGGAGCAACAATGCCACAAATAGGGACCTTGCGGAATTCAGTGAGCAGCCATACGTTGTAACCATCTCTGGCTGGATCATATTTGAGTGTTTGGACACGATAAGAAGAAATCTTTTTTTATATGAATGCTGGATGTACATTCAACACACGGGGTAAATCAGCCTGATGAGAAAAAGGATTGTACAATCATTGTCGATAATGATGTGATTAAAAATTAATGTGAATAGACACAAACTCAAAAAATAGAGATTTAGATTTGACTCGGTTTTTGAGTCAAGTTTTCTTTACAAATGTTATTACCTCTTTGATCGGGATGGGTTGTGGGAATCCCCGAAAATCCCTGAAAAAAATCCTCCCAGTTATCATTGACATTTTTCAAGTAGGCCCTAACAGATACACTCACAAAAATGGTTATAAAAATTCATGATGAATTTGCCACGTTTGCATGCATATTTTGATTTCACAGTTACTTGTTTTCATTTCTTCCATTTCACATATTAATGAAATGGAAAGTTCGTAATCGTATGACTACTGATATGCAAAATTCTTCGGGAAACCCCCCTCCGCTGCCGAAAATTTTTTGTCAACAATATACCTCATTGCGAATGTCAGGTTGGTCTTACTGGCATACTTCATTAACACCTATTAAAGACACGTATCAGTTAATTTGAATAAATCCAGCCCCCAAATCGAAAAAATCATCAAAAAATCAGATTTTAGATGTACGTAACAAGTACAGGTATCCTAACATACCTGCCCAATGATAAGACCAGCAACAACCTAATAAGGACAGAATCGGAGATTTTTTTTTTTAAATTTTGCAAAATTAGTGCAAAACGTAATTGAATGGAGAATCGTATCTTGGAACACTGCGTTTTCTTCTTTCTTCAATTCTACAGCTGGAAAAGGTAACTTATGAGAATTCTCC
>JAMKCH010012942.1:0-53478 GCA_023653785.1 Ophioderma brevispina
CTTCAGTTCCATCGTGCTCCAAACAAAAATAATTTACGATATTTCGGCTTAGCCATCATAATCTTTATCGCTTTGTTTAGTTCCCAACTTCCCAACATCCACTTCCGGGATCTTAAAATTCCCGGTTCGCGCAAGCCGCTATGCTTTGCTCCAGGTTAAGTACAGCTTGTAGTAAGCATTTTTTTCGTAACAGCGTCTCCTATTGTTTTACCGATTAATCTTAAAGTGAAATTACATTTCTTTTACCTTGTACCTAGGCCGAAAATAACATAATTTTTTGTGTGTATTCACTGTGTTTTTTGCATTCACTTTGGTTTGCGTGTTTCAGACGTGTGTGTGTTCCCTGCGCTTTGTGGTTTTTGAATCGCTGAATATTATTAGTCCAGCGGGGTTCATACTTTTTGTTGTGTGTTGGTATGGTGTGTTTTGTTAACATAATGTAATTTTTTTTTTTTTTTTTTTTTTAAAATTACATTAAAATCTTTGTAATGTGTGTGTGTGTCCTCATCCTTTGTGGTTTTTGAATGGTTGCGAATATACAATCGCCGAAGAGGGGTTTTCATTACGCCTGTTGTGTGTTGGGTTTGGTTGATGTGGGTTTGCATTAGGATGTAATTCGTACCACCCCGCCCTGAGCTGGGTGTGTAGCTGTTTGATCGTATGGCATTTGCATATTACATTTGTGTGGCGGTTGCATATCAAGAAGCCTGTGTTTGTAAATATTATTGCGTTTTATTTCTTAAATTTTTGTGTCAACAGCAATAATATACGCACAAATGTTACACACACACACACAAATTATAATTTAAACTCTATATTATACACACAATGCTACATACACACAAACAAATATGATAATAATTTACAATATATACACCAATGTTAAGTCACACACCAAACACACATACACACCACCCGGCCA
Source organism: Ophioderma brevispina (assembly GCA_023653785.1). Classification (NCBI taxonomy): domain Eukaryota; kingdom Metazoa; phylum Echinodermata; class Ophiuroidea; order Amphilepidida; family Ophiodermatidae; genus Ophioderma; species Ophioderma brevispina. The sequence goes on from JAMKCH010012942.1 coordinate 923, forward strand.
CACCCACACACACATATGAATAATTCAAAATCTTTACAAACGGGCGTTTTCCATAACTATCCCACTAGAGTGTGTTACCATGTTTATACATTGTACTTTTAATTTGGGTTCATCATCAGTTCCTCTATAGGGGGCCCATTGTTTTCAAAGTTTCATGTCATTTTTGTGGTTTTGTTTTAAAGTATTGTATAGGGCCTATCATAAACAAATATTTTAGAGGCTCTCTACACACCTAAAATATAACTGAACAATCGCCATCAGGTAATCTTTGTGAACATTATTTTTTTATAACTTTGTAATGATCTGAAAGAGTAATTAAAATATTCACTGAAAACCTACTGAAAAAAAAATTCCAGAACAAATACCGTTTAGTTTATTCTATAATTCTTTTATTGAACTCTCCCATCAAGATTAAAATGAAACGATTAACACTACTCGGAGCATACAGATATATGCCGATTGGAAATACACCATTGGAGGGGGGGACCATACCACCAAATATTATTTCTACGTCACAAAACCCGGACATTTTGGATATATTGGCCTACTGACAGGCGGGTCACTCTCCTTGAGTTGTCGGTGCCATTTTTGATCCTAACATCAAAAGGCCCAGGACCATACTTGATCGTTACCTTCCCTTGTTTCGACATCACTGAATCCGGGTTTTTTTGCTGCTCACTCGTTGCCGTTGAAATAGGCTCACGGGGTTTAATTGCACCGACACAAAAACAGTCTGAACTCGCCTGTCAAAAGTATGGCACTCTCCACGTTCAAATCATGGCGAGTTTTCCCGCCGCATGCGAGTTTCACGCGCTGTGTATTCGAGTTTTTCCCTCCTCGCCATATGTCGAGTGTAGGAGCGTTTTATAGGTGTCGAGTTTACAGCGCTATCGGTCCAGTTGCCCTCTATACATCGCGGTTTGGTGCTCTCTATATGGTGAGTTTGACATAAATCAATGTCCAGTTTTACGCTCCACGGGTATCAATATCATGGCGAGTTTTCCCCGCATGTCGAGTTTCACGCGCTGTGATCGAGTTTTCCTCGCCATATGGCGAAGTGTGCAGCGTTATAATGTCGAGTTTACAGCGTTATGTCCAGTTTGGCTTCTATACATCGAGTTTTTGCTCTCTATATGGTGAGTTTTGACATAAATTATGTCCAGGGTTTTCAAAATCTCGTGCGCAGGGATTTTTTTCTCACTGAGCGAACTCGACATGATTTTTTGGTGTATGTGTAAAAGAATCATTGTCAATGATTTCTTGTAGAAAAAAATCATGTCCAGTTTTTAAAACTCGACATGATTTTATTCTGGACAATGATTTATTCTGACATGATTTATGAAACTCCCCCCCTGCACACGAGTTTCAACGGATAGGCAAATAGAGAGCTGTAAACTCGACATAAGCGGGGTAAACTCGATATACAGCGCATGAAAACCTCGCATGATTTTATACGTTGAGCGTGGCCCCATACAAAAGACCTTCAAATTCCCTGTTAATTTTCTGAGCTCAAAACCCAGCTGATTAAATCAGTGCTCATATCTTCCTATTCCATCTTCATTGCTAGACATGAGGCCATCCTGTAACTGTTAATGAAGTATTATAATCTTCCCTTCCGCCATGTTTCCCCCCTTTTTTAGGGGCGCCGACGGGCGCACCTATTAGCTTGGCTATTGGAAACCGTTAACGGCTGTCCGGTAAGTGGTAGGGATGCGGCCCGGAGCGGTGTGCCTTACTTTTCCGTGTTTGCGAGCACCGAAGTACCCGACAAAAACGGTCAATTTCTCGCTAGGTTCTATAGGTCAGACCAATTACGATACATAATTCACAAACAAACCATAGTAACGGACCCTCTGATTCAAAAAATCCTCCATAGAACCCGTTCGTTTTCCGGAGATAACGTTATCGCCTCGCGCAGTAACTAATATAATATATTTTTCTTCGCAGTCCTGTGACACAGACTACACACTTTCCGGACCGCCGTAGGAAAGTGTTTCAAATTGGGGATTTTTACTTACATCACGATATATGTTACATAGCGAAAGGAAACCAATAAAGGGTCTTAAGATAAAAAGTGGGGGTTAGTAACAGTTGATGGGGACAAGAAATGAGTGCAAGGCGTAGGGGAACTAGGGAGGGGGCGGAGAGAGGGAGGGTAAGAAAGTGGTAGGGATGTAAGGATGTAAGGGGTGAATGGGGACGGATGTTTCCAAATATGGTGGACAATATATGAGGAGTTGCTCGAAATTACCCGATGACCTACACTTAATTTCTTTAGGCCATAGATTTAATGCAAGAAAAAGTCTCAATTTTTCCTTGCGAACTTTAAGGAATATTTTTAACGTTTTTAAAAACACTCTATAATGGCATCCTCCACGTAACACGCCTTATTGGGTCTGTCAATCGTGACCTCGAGTTGTCCCTTCCCATCACCTTGTGATCAATTTAGCAGATTACACTATTATTTAGCAAGTCTATGTAGCGCAGCGGTTAAGGCACTTACGCACTTGCATTATTCTCCCCCCGTTGTCCTGGGTTCGCCCCCAATCGGTCAGTGAAGTTTGATTTTCATGTGTTATTTAGTTTTGGTTCTTGTTTGAGCTGTTGTTACCAGGAAAAGATTAGTAGGGGAAGTGTGAAACAGTCTTATGTGAGTGTGCAAAGCCGGATAAAAATGTGAATTATGGTACACATACTTTAATGACAATGATAATAAAAAAAATTGATGGAAGCACTGGCCACAACCATTTCATGACCCGCTGGATTTCAAGGTTACAGCAGGGGTAAAAATTTGTAAATGTTTCGATTATGTTGAACAATAGCACACCATGAGTCTGTCTGGTTACAAGGATTCCAAAAAGGTATTAGTTTAGCACACCTGTGACTTATAGTTTAGGAAAGTCTGGTGATAAAACTGTAAATGGTTACAAAAGGCAATTTTGGTTTGTAAGGGGTCAAAAATTAAAAGTTGCTCAATTTTTGTAAAAGTGGTTCAAATGTTGGTTTAGCTCATAGAATGAAAAATATAGGAATGTTTTGACTATCTTACGTGTCTGGTTATTAACCCAAAATGGGCCGCATAAGTCATCAGCTATTGGCAGCTAATTGGATTCTATTGACCTGGACCTATTTTGTTGGAAACGTGAAAACTAAGCATAACAGAAGGCAAAACTATTCCTTATTGCAATCCTTAAGAGGGGAACAATTTGCACCACATATTAACTGAATCAAAGCAACTTTTAAATTTAAAAAATTTTATACCAAACAAAAAATTGACTTTTTTACCATTTATACAGTTTTTAACCCCATAAACTACCTGAACTATAAGCCATAGAATAGTTGTATAAACTATACCTGTTTGGAATCCTTGTGGAAAGGACAAACACCAATGGTGTGCTTTTTAAAAATTCAGAACATTTTACATTTTGACCCCTGTATTACCTGGTGGAGAAAAACTCAAGCTGGGGGCCATTAAGGGGGGGGGGGTTGGCAAGTGCTTCCATCAATTTTATGGATATCAAGCCTAAAGTACTGTGTGCAAAAAATTCACAATTTTACCGGAAGCGCACACTCTTACATTACAGTCCCCTGCTAGAAGATGGTGCCGTTTTTGTTTTGACTCACGAGTTGGGCATACCGTCGCCACAATGCACAAAAAGATGAAGAAGAAGGAAACACAAGGACAACGGAAACATAAGAAAGAAAGGGAAAACAGAGATAAAAGACAAAAGAAAAAAGGCAAAAGAAGAAAACCTCCCCTTCGCTTCTTAATTGGGGGTTTCTCTTGAACAATGAGTGAAAAAGAAAACGCTAAATTAACAAATATAAAAAAGAAAAAAACAAAAACAGATAAGGATTTAAGCAAAAGGGAAAACAGATTAACTAAAAGTTAATTAAAAATACATAAAAGTAATATAAGCAAATTAAATTAATAACAAAAAGTTAATGAACCAAAAAAAAATGTAAAAAATAATAAACAAATGCAACAATGAAAATACACTCAAATAAAAAAGTACTAAAATTAAAAATGAACTAATAAACATAAAAATCTTTAAAATAATAAAAAATAAGATAAGTTGATAAAATAATAATAATAAACCAAAATTACAATTCTATTTATTTGGTCTTTGTCTTGCCCTGCCTGCCATCGGCATGGATTGCAGTTGATTCTGGCTTTTGTATGTTTTTTTCTTTATGGTTAATAAAGATGATGTAATAAAAAAGTTTAAACGTTGTTAACAAGTGTTAAACGAGTGGAAATAAACACAAAAGTTGTTCAGTTCACCCGTTTAAACAACTGTTAAACTTGGAATAAATCTGTTTAAAACTTTCAAAAACAACGTTTTCTCTGTGATAAGAATATTATTTATACAATAGTAATGAAATGGTACGGTAATGATGGTAATATGAAAAAATTATTAAACTGGAGTATGTGTAGTTACATTCTTCAATGCCGGTCAGGCGACGAAACAGAAAACCCTGTTTTACGGGCGAGCGGACTTTTCGATTAGTTGTGGGTTCGGTCGGTCGGGCGAATTTTTTTTTTAATTTTTTTTTCTTTTCTGGAGCTCAATGGGCCTAAAAATAGCCCCAAAATCTGAAAAATCAAGAGGCAAAAAATGAAAAATTTTTACAAACAAATTTCTTTAAAAATATTTGCCAAAATGATAAATTTGGCTAAAAAACAGGCTGATTTACATGATTTTTGGAAAAAAAATAAAAAAAAAAAAATTTTTATTTTTTTGGTTTGTTATTGAATTGAAGCGGGTAGCCCTTCACCGTATTAGAGAGTACTCGTGTTAGTTCCTGGGTAAAATGTAATTAGTGACCTGTTTCATTTGGTATTGTTAATTTACTTCAAAATTTAAGACTGTCATCACATTCGATGTTTTTTTAACCAAGAATATTTCCGGGGTAACCAAATTTTTTAACCCTTCGTATGTGAAATGATAAGATTCATGGCATTTAGGCCGGCAGAATTAAGGAGGGTTTGTATTGACTATAAATATCTCAATAATGGTTATAATCTTTTCTTAAAACATAACATAACTTCTATGGAGCCCGCCGTGACACAGATGCCCCAAATCGCAAAACAAACTTTCATTTTGTCTTATTAATCTAATTGCAAGCGTAAATTGCCTGAGAAGAAAATGAGGTGTTTACAGCGCAGTTCTAACATATACGCAGATCTGACGCAGTGTAATAGTACACCCAAAGTAGTTAAAAAAACCATACCCAAAAGTATACTATGATAATTAATAGGTACATACTAATTGTGAATCGACCCCAATGGTATCGTAGATTCAAGTCTTACATTCGCTTCCGATTGTGACAAAGAGCGGCTTAATTCCCGCATATATAGGCCTAACTGCTAACTCTAAATGCTTGAATTAAATTTAGACCGTTTTGATAAATTTGAAGTTTTGGAAGGAAAACGACCGTTTATAAAAATACAAAGCAGAAGGTAAGAAATCATATACAACACACATTTTGAATCTTTTCGTTTAAAAGTTGTTCGTGGATGATTTATGTGTATTCACACTCATGAAGGCTCACGCATTATTGAACGAAATAAGATAAATTTTTGTAGAACAGAAATTTATAAAATGTACCGCGTACGGAAAAAATACGTCAATCGTGACCTTTTGGATCAACTTATCTCCAAACAAACTTGACAAGATATGATATGGGTAGAAGATAACAAATTACAAATTAGACCCAAATGACAGGACATAAGCCTACCATACTACGATCATTATACACATTACAGAAAATAGTGATTTCGTAGTCACAAAGCTTGCTCGCCAAAGCCCAGGGCAAGAGAAAGAAAAAACATTTTTTTAGGAAACGGGAATTTTTTTGGCCGAAAAAAAAGTTGAATTCTCCCTCTCCCTGCGACATTGACTGCCCCCAATTAGTTTCTACACTGTAAATGAAGTGTTTAGAAAGTATGGACAAAAAACATGTTTAGCCTATGTTAAAACCTAAACATGTTTGGATTTATACATGTTTTTCATAAATTCTAAACATGTTGAGGATTTAATGGATCGATTCAAAAAATGTTTTGTTTTGTCCATCTTTCTAAAACACCTTCATTTACAGTGATTTTGTAAACTAAATTACAAAGAGAATATGATAGAGGGATGTTGACGTAAAGAAGAGAAGACGGAGGTAAATGGGGTAAAACTACCGAAATAGAATCAAGATAAGGTGAGGTATAAGAAAGAAAGAAATTATTCGCGTGGTGTTTTGATAAAACATGGATTGTTAGCTACTTTTTTGATCAAGATGGTATTTAGAAAGAGCACGAATTACACGGTAAATGATGGTTGTGTTTAGAAAGTGATGGACAAACATATGTTTTGATAATGTTTTAATCCTAAAGATGTTTTTTTTTCATACTGTCTAATCACTTCATTTACAGTGTAGGGCCTATATGGAGAGTAAACTAGGGCGGAGGGGAATATACAACTTACTTTATTCGTGATGAGTTGATTTTCAAAATGTTAAGTTGGGTAAATTTTAAGCGAAGTATTAGCGAAGGCTGCTGAGAATTTAATGGCAGCACCTCGATAATCACCGCAGCATGCCAGAAGTAGTTGTAGGACCATCTTAACATATACTCTGCTTTAGCTCATGGTGGTTTTGTATGCCTTATATGTCCAGAGCTAGTAAGCTAAACTATTCAGGAATCCACTAATCGACGGTCCAGGAACAATATTGGGTTGATAACATAATTCACACTGACGCACGACAAATGATATGGAATGGCCACGACCCTTTTTTGGGTGGACATAGACAAATTCTGAGAGATTTTCCTGGTACTACGGACTGTATCTACTGAGAACGTGCGACCTAGAAGGGGGATTGAGTCTTGAGTGACAAGACTAGACCACATAGAAAGAGGGGAGTGAATGGGATCTAAATTAAATAGAGGGTGGGGGGCCGTTTCTTGGGAGGTCGGGGAAGTAAACATTTTTATATCTAGAAAAGTCAAAGGTTTTTAAAGATAATTGTCAAAAAACTGATTTTCATCATACCGCGCACTATACATATGAATGAAATTCAAAGGTTTTCATGCCCAAAACCAGGAAGGGAGTTCACCATAGACCTTTGATTGTGCTCTAAATCTCCTCAGGGATAATTGGTTAGGGTAACTAAGGGTAGGTAACAAAACAGAAAATTCATATTCCTTTCCGTTCTCAAAACGGCAGCCCGTAAAAATGTTGTGACCCTTGAACAAAAATTGGGTTAATAGGGCACTTGCAAAGCAGTCTAATATGTTATCTAGGCCAGAACCTGCCTCCAGAACAACCCAAGCATGCCAGGAGAATACAAAGGAATCACCTGCAGAAAATAAATGAAATGTTCAGGGGAACCAGGGATGTATTGTATTATTCTTCAGCTGGGTTGATCGGCGGGCAAACCAAAAAGTCAATTCAACATACTTTCAGCTTTGTGCAAAGGGCCCTATAATATAGGTGACAAGCCGTGATTTTGAAGTGCCGTTAACATTGTATTTGCTCCAATATCAATCAGTTATAGCTAGTTATAGCTAGTAATGACGTTTGTATTGCACCAAGAACTACTGGACCATTGGGATATCAAACTGGGATATTAATCGCATTTTAAGGTTACTCCTTTTGTTTCATTGGGAGGGTCACAAATGGCCCAACTTAAAGTGGAAATATATTTTTATCAATTTTTTATAGGCACCTAATAGCAGAGTTAAATGACTTACTGATAGGGTCTTTTAATGATCTAAAAGCACACTAACTGCCTGCCTGTGACCATGAAAAAGGCAAAATATCAATAGATTTCCAAACAAAGTTGCCCCCCCCCCCTTGGTCCGCATGAAAAAGTCGCTAAAATTACCAAACTGAAAACTGAGATGACGCGCCATGGAGGTAGTAGGGATAGGACTTTAGTTGCCCGACTTTAAAGAGGATCAGAATATTGAAATTGTTTTAAATTTAGATTTCTTCAAATTGAATGTATACATAAAGATTATCAAGCCACATTTTAATTTACAGTACGGTATCTCTACCCGTTCCATGCGGACCATACGTGAAGGGGAGAAGGGAGTAAAAGAGGGACTGCTACGGTTGAGGGGGGCAGGAGGGAAAGAACAAGAGATTCCGATTTTCTTGTACTTGCATGAGAGATGATTAATGTACGAGGGATGGGGTCCTAGTGGTGGAGCTCCCGTAAGGTCTTGGTAGTTTTGCCATTTTCGAAGCTAAAAATTAGTGGTTCAGAGCCCCAATTTCCCCGTTTCCTTTTCCTCTTCCAATTCCTTTTCTTTCTACCATATTTATATTCTCTCCTTGTCCCATTCTCTTTCCCTATCCCTCTTTTCTCTCTTCTTTCCCCTTTCTCTTCTTTCCATTTTTTTCTCTTTTTCTCTTCCCCCTTTTTTCGTTCCAACTTTTTGGCTCCCCTTTCGATTGATTGTGTGTGTGTGTGTGTGTGGGGGGTGAGGGTGCACCCTCCAAATTGGCGACGCCAATGGGTAGTGCGGCCGTAAAAAATAGGGAATTAGCGACTTTTTTCATTTGAGCCACAACAGGGGGACCCCAACTGTTAAGGGTTAATGAAGTTTGAAGCCCTGGAACCGGCATGTAGTAGTGTATTTAGATTATTTAAAGATCCTTCAGCAGCTCTTCAGAAGCTTTCATCTTCTTCTCTCTTTTCTTTTTTTTAAGATTTTTTAGTTTTTTTGTATTTTGGTTATTTATTTGTTTTTTGGTGTTGTGTGTGTGGGGGGGGGGGGGTTGCCCCCCTCCATTGGCTACGCAATGGTAGTGCGGCCGTGAAAAAATGGGTAATTTAAGCGGACTGTTTCATTTGAGCCACAAAAGGGGGACACAAACTTTAAGGGTTAATGAAAGTTTAGCATGGAACCGGCATGTGTTATATTTGATTAGATATGAAAGATCCTTCAGGCAGCTTTTACCTTGCCATTAGGCCTACAATGTTAAGAATTTCCGTTAATTAAAGAGAAAACAGATTTCCGTAAATTTACGAAAATAGTTTTAGAAAACAATAGCAATAAAAAACCAACTAAAAAACATAAAAAATGTTAATTTACGGAATATTTCAAAAATTTTGGCAGCAACAATATGCGGACTTTTTTTTTTGGTTCGTAAATTTTAAAAATTCGGTTTTAAAATACACATTTTTTTCAGTAATATGAGAAAAACGTTTCGTAAAAATTACTGTCAAAGTTCCGTTAATGACGAAATTTTCTGTAAATTTACCCTAAAAATGTCTGGAAATACTGCGGCCAGAAATTTCGTAAAAGGACGGAAATTTTTTTAACAGTTGTACAAGATGAAAAAATACACGGTAGGAAGGGCCTATTTCCCACCACGGGCCCGTTGCGTATAAGTCGGGTTGTTTAGTGACTTTTCATGAATACAAGGAGGGGCGGGCTTTGGTTGGGCGACGGGGGTTGGGGGGGGGAGGATCATTTAGTTTTGCCTGTTTCATGGTCACAAGAATGCAGTTAGTGCTTTTAAATCATTTAAAGGACCCTTCAGCAGCATGTAACTTTGCTGCTGAAGGGACGTTAAATTAACATTAATTAAGCCCTATAAAATTGAAAAAACAATATATTTTCACTCTATGATGGGCCATTTTAACCACCTCTCCCCCCCCCCCATGCAAACGATAGGAGTAACATATGTACAAATGTGATGATATCCCAGTAGAAATCCAATGGTCAAAGCTTGTGCAATACAAACGTCATAACGATTGAGTTGTGGAGCAAAGACACTGGTTATAATAGCACTTCAAAACCACGGTTTTCACCTAATATTACCCAATTTGCTTCAAAGTCACAAATTTGGACGGTGCTGCCATTGAGAACGGAAAGGAATATGAGTTTTCTTTTGTGCCTCCCTTAGCTCCCCCAAAAATTATCCCTGAGGAGAGTTAAGAGCAAAATCAAGGTGGTATGGTGAACTCCTTCTATTTTGGCATGAAAAAACTTATGAATTCAATTCTAAATTGTACAGTACGGCAATATGGTGTAATCAGTTTTGACAATTATCTTAAAAAACCTTGACTTTTTGATATAAAAATATATTATGCACCCCCCCATAATGTGGCCATCCGCACATTTGGAGTGGTCTCGCAACCTCCTTAGCGTCTAACGGTTCTGTATAACAGTCAGTAGTACTCGCCTCAAAAGGGAGCGTGACCACCCAAAAAGCGGGCGTGGCCATTTCAGCATTTTTCGGCGTCAGTGGGAATTGTGTTACCAACCAAATATTGTTCCTGAACCTTCAACTAGTGGATTCCTGAAGAGTTTAGCCTCTGGAAATAGATTGCATACAAAAAACAACCAGGAGATGACTAGAGTAATACGCGTTTCGAGTGGTCTGGGACCGCTGAAGTGGCGGTATTAGATTGCTCCACGATGGTCAGGTATTGAGCGTTACGAACTTCTCAACTTTCAATGGTTAAGAAGCGCCAATAACCAGTGTTGATTTTATGATTCTCAAACAGGTATTGCGCATATCAAGTAAGAATTTGGGTTCGAATATTCGAAACGCGTTTCGAAGAAGACGGGACGCTTCGCCCTAGAAACTTCCTTGTCCAGTGTTCAGTAGGAAAAACGAAGTTAGTGAAAACAAGGTAATGATGATTTTTTTCCTATTTTACAAATTCAGGTATATAGTTACACAAATAATAGAAATGGAGTTTAACCCTGTATATTCTGATAGCGATGCTTACATTGTTTATTTTTGAGGTCATAGGTATGTATAGGTATACATTTTTGTACAAATTCCGTTGGGAAAGTTGTTTACGTAGAGGGATACCAACCCCCTTGTCCACCAACGGAATAGGAAGACAATGTTTAATGCAAGAAAATGATAGTTTAGTATTTTTTTCGTGCGCGTAGTTCCTTTAAGCAAGCAAACATAACGCGCGACAAAATACCACGAAAAAAAAAGGGCCGAGGCTCCGCTGGGGAGTGCGGCCTTGGGCTGCTATGTAACACAAAAACGAGTAAAATCCAGAACGAAAAGGGAAAGCAGTCCGATTTTAGATGCAGGAGGAAACCTGCTAGGACGGGTAGGATCGGCAACCAAAATCACCACTGGCTCCGCATGGTGAAGGCTAGTGATTAGCCAAACCAACCACCCTCCCAAAGGGCCGCTTGGGACAAGCAGTACCAAAACATCTATTCTACTTTTTCGTCCTCTATGCATCTGAAACGTTCTCGGTGGGTTTTCGTAGCTAATATGTGTACATTTAGAGAACTGTTTACCTTCAGAAATGCTTGTTTATCATTCAATTCGATTTTAATTCAATAGTCGACAAACCCAGTGTATTTTTTGAAAGCAACACAGAGACAAATAAGTAATGGCTGAAAATCTTATACAGTTTCTGAATAAGTGTCCTACCCCGGGTGTACGTGTCCTACATTTACCAGCTTCAACCGACCCAACTTGACTGGGAATAGAGCTGTCAAAATAAGCTTTCAATATGACAACATAGCAATTTTAATACAAGTCGAACATTAAATTTTCATTCAGCTAATATTTTGAAATGACTATCTGGCTTCAACGATAAGCCCACTGGGACCGGTTATCTTCGCACTTCTTGGGTATTTCATGATTATTAATTCATAGACTCAGTGTTTTTCATTTATTCATTATTGAGATGGATGGAAGCGTGAGGTTTGCGATTTGTTAACGCTGCAAGAAAGTGGCAAATACCTGTTGCAATTTAATTTCGAGTTTCCTTCGCTAATACATACGAAAATGTTTCCATTGGCGTCTGCTTGTTTGGGATTGTTGTTTGTTACGACTCAAAATACATTGGCATTTTCAGGCGTTACGTCTGCGTGCTTTCACTGACCGAACTTTATTTAAAAACATGATGCGGTTAACTCACGTTTAAGCAATGGTTGGATAAAACATGGAATTGCGACTCTAAGAGGTAACTAACAAATAATTACATTTCGATTAAATTTAATTTTTGTTTGTCAAATTAATTTGATTCTGTCGATCCAGTACTTTCTGACCAACAAGCTATTTTGTAAACTTTAGTATACAAATGTTACAATGGGCCTTCTATAAAGAACACATTAACTACTTGTTGTTTTAAATCTAATTTCAGGCTTCGTTTTTTCACTGGAAGTTATACACCACTAACTCACGTTTACACAGTCGTCTATGGAAACAAATGGGCAACTTTGAGCATGTTTTATACATATCAAAACTCTCATAGATGAAATACACAATACGCACACCAAGTACAAAAGCTAAATCACCAAATGAGCAATTTTCAACATGGTGACTATAAATATTATTAGTTGACGTAACTTACACACACCAAAACGCCCCAGCACGAGATGCTCTGTAGCGTTAACGGTTAAGTGTGGGCAAATCGATGTGAAATTGATGAGTGCGGCGTCAAAATTGCACGTAATATTGACTGTCGAAATGGATATTTACTTGGAAAAAACAAGTGTCGTCTATAATGTCAATAATGACATTCAAGCAGCATTTTGCATTTTAGTGCATTTTTCAGACATTTTTAAAACATGTTTTTCCGGTGCCATGTCTTACCGCAAGGCTGTTTAATGGTGTAATAACCCTGGAGCTGATTGAGTCTTTTCAAGATTTTTTTCTACTGTGGGAAGAATAGGAAACACCATCTTATCTAACTTGATGGATAAACATGCCCAATCTCATGTGTTCAATGTATTTACTAACTGGAAGGCACTATAAATATCCAAATACCACTACTGCTTTAATTTGACTGTGATCGTATTGACCGATCTTAGCTGCAAGGCGGGTACTCTGCGTTCTACACCGCCGCGTCTTTAGGCCAAGAATTTTAGTTTTAAACGTGGAAATTTCGGGGAACAAGCTGAAAATTGTTAGGATTTGGTGCAGAAATGTGTGTAGAATAACATACTGAAAGTCCCCTAAAATCCTCATTGAGCTTTTCAGAAATAAGGGGGCAAGTTTGGTACAGGGGTAAAATTACAAAATATTAGAATTGTCCTTAAATTGTGTTCCAACATTTTTGTCATGTCCGCAAGGATCAATAAAAGGGTAAAAGTTTGCCCCATCTACAACCTGTAGTTTAATAACTACAGACCCTAAATCAATTCCAAGTCATCCTGGGGGTAACATATTTCAAAATGATCCAATTTCATAGAAACCAGATTCAAATTAGCTCGTAGAGTGAAATTAAAACAGAAAATGTTGTTCATTCAAATCACCTACATGGGGCTTCAATATTGGGGGGGGGGGAAACATTAGAGCAGAAAGGCAGTGACCCCCATAGAGCCTATAGAACCCCATCACACTTGGCCCTGTAATTTTGCCAGTACGACCATCAACTGTTTTAAATACTCATTTGGGTGCTGTACAACTATAGAAGAATTTGACACATCTTCAGAAGAATCCGACCATTCTGAAAATTTACCCCAGGATGACCTGGAGCCTTTTTTTACCATATGTTATTAAACTACAAGCCATAGAAGGGCCAATATACCTTTTTTAATCCTTGAAATGACAAAAATGTTCGAACACATTTAAGGACAATTGGAATATTTGTAGATCTGTTACCCCTGTTACCAAACTTTGCAACCGTTAGTTCTGAAAATACAAAGAGGATTTTTGGGACTTTAGTTAATTATTTAGACAAATTTCTGCACCAATTTCGACATTTTCGCTTGTTCCCCAGGAAAAATTTCCACCTTTCCATTGTTGATTTTATTAATACTATTGCCTACGTTATGATGACAGTAATGACCACAAATGAACGGAACGGTTAAAGAACCATCACCAAAATGGATATCAACGTCGTTTATGAAATGAGCTTACATTAAAGGCCTTTAGGAAGGCCTTGCATATAGGGCGGGCTTCTGAAACAAGTTTACTTTATTTGTGTTCCTTAAAATTTCATTTACTGTGGTAATCAAATAGTATATCACCATTATAGCTACCTCACCTACATGCGTTATCTACCAAATGCATGTATATGTCGTGGACAAAGCAACTTGACGAGAAATTCAACCGCAAGACCTACCAAATCAACATATTTACCCAGTAAAAAAAGTTTCCTATACCCACGTTTAAAATATTAAATATTTAGTATTCTTCGGTGTATAGTATAATGCATGTTAAGGAGTCATGGATTAGAACGCCAACGACGATGTGGGCTACAACCGCACTCGTGGGGTACAAGGAACGATATTTTTACGCGGTTTTAATTAGCAATTTTGAATGATTAACACAGTGAGAGGGCCGTTTTATGCCATAGACAGTCTTAAATAGGTATATTTTGTCATGTTTGTTTATAAAATTTAATTTATTCATATCGCCTTCGCCATCTTCGATATAAGGCAATTTAGTCATGATGAGTGTGCATGGTTTACATCTCAAGTACCTGCGATGAAGCGTATTAAACAAACTATTATTTTGGTTTCATATATCAATTTCAAATGGTCATTCTATTTATTTTAATCTGAAACTCTTCTGCTGCGTACGCTGTGTGCCCATATGGACACATATTTCATCCATATTAAGGTCTCAAGCAAAAAACCTGTTTTCATAACGCGCGAAATCCACCGAAGTGCTCGAGGCGCCGCTGTGGAGTGCGACTTTGGCGCTCCAACCAGCAGTAAATCCAGGAACGAAAAGGAAAAAGCAGTCCGATTTTGAGATGCATGAGGACAACCTGCTGGACGGGTATGCGATCGGCACCAAACACCACATACGACACTGGCCTTCCTCAGGGAATCCAACCCCCCAGCCGATTGGTGAAGGCTAGTTGATTCTATTCTATTCATTCATCTTATGGGCTCAAAAACAATTTTGGAAATTTAGTTACGAAACCTATACAAAATGAATGTGAACAGTTAACAAATACACGTGTTTCAAAAGGTATTAGGTATTTGGCCTGTAAAGGCTCTTTGTTCTTCATTGTTGTTGGATTGTAAACCCGACTGGCATTCATTAGCAACTCAGTTACATTGCAGTTTATCAGTAGGGGCAGGTGGCCTGGTGGTTAGGGCGTCCGTATAGAGCGATCGTGAAGATCTTGGGTTTGATTCCCGCGAATCTTGCAAATTTTTCATGTTGGGTTGTAACCGTTATCCAATTGATGTTAGTTAGTGTGTGTGATGAGTGATTCTATTACCTCCGCTCGTTTTATATGTTAAAATTCGGTTAAGCATCTTCCCGGAAGATCTCGCACACATATGTCTTTGTTATCATTGTTGTTTGCTGTTTCTTCCTTCCTAAATGCTATGGTATTATAGCCAAACAACATCTGACCTCCGCAAAAGTGAAAAAAAAGTGACAATGATCAAGGGCGAAAATTGCCTGTGTTCAATTCCTAGGCTTGGTTATTGTTGTGCACACAAGAGAAAAAAATCTCAGGTGCTCCAACCATATACAATTTGGTAGGGTTCAAATCCTGTGCATTGTACCTACACAGCACAAGACCATAAATCTCTGTCACTGCTCCCTACAAGAGATGCTTTTAATTAACACAAGTGGAATTGGAACAACACGGATAAAACACAGTTGACGCCGCAGCAAAGGTCATTCCTTGTTACAGGGTGCCATTGCACTCAGAGGGTAGCAGAAGTGCTTCTGGGATTCCGTCAGCATTACCCAAACGTACGCTCACCTTCATGTGATGACGTTTACACAATGTGGAAGAACTGGAACAAGTTGAAATCAATCTTAATAGTCGTCCCCGATCTGGTAGGTCTGATGCCAATACCTAAGCAGTCAGTGACCACCTGCAAGACGAGTAGACAAGGGATCGAAGAGTTTAACTGTTGTTGAAATGGATTGAGAATTCCACCTGCCACTTTCAACAGGATAACACTAGTCGTTTAGACCTACAATTCTATCCCTATCAGAAGATAAGAAGACATCAATTTGAAGGAGTGCCTAAGACTATCAACCTCCAATTTATTTCTGGCACAAACATTCATCTGCGCTATCTTAAATACCTTATTGTTGGGAGATGAAAGCTGGTTTTGGGTTAGAATTGAACACCTCTGTGGAATACTCACACTTCACCGTAGTTAAGAGCGCGCCTCTTCTTTTGATTTTGACTACAAAGGAATACGAGAGATGAAATTGACTCTCTTGGTCTGGTGTTCTTGCACAGGAGCACTCATTTTCAACGTTAATAACTTCAAGATGAATAATGATGAATTTTTCTATTCATTGAACAAAACCGCCCCCTGTTTTTGCATGCAGAGAAATGGTCAGTTTCAGCAGGCTTGATTATAAAGGATTGTGGTCCCTCCACACAGGAAAACGGTAAGACGTCTTGCGCAACTTTTCAGCAATCGTGTCATTGTATACGTGGATCTGGGTTTCCTACCGGAAATCATTTGTACCGGAATTCCTAGCCCACAATGCACCAACGATCTACGAGTAATGGTGCATTACTCTAATGCACGCTCGGGTTTAGTGCGCCTCCTTTAACTACGCGCAACATTTTAGTCCAGAGCATTAGATCATAATAGGCCGAAAACCTGGAAAATCGCTCATCAACGCTGAATTTTTTTCAGGATAGTCTAGGCAATAATGAGTAGAATAACAACTACTAAAAAAGTCCCCGAAAATCCGCCTGGAGCTCTCTCCAAAAATTCACGATGGCGGTCAAAATGGCCGCCATTTTTTTCATATAATTTTATGGTATCTTTGCAACCAGAACAATTGGCAATACAAATCAGTGTCAACATATGTTTTAAGGCACAAGAAATTACCAGAAGTCCATGTATTTTGAGCGTTCAAACTTACAAGTACCCAAATCAAGATGGCGGTCAAATTGCCCGCCATTTTTCCAATTTTTATCATATCTTGCATCAGACAATTGGAATACAAATAAAGTGTCCGAACATATGTTTTTAGGCACAAGAATGCAATGAAGTCATTATTTTGAGAGTTTCCAAACTACATACCCATAATCATATGGCGTCCAAAATGGGCTGCCATTTTTCTAATTGTATCATAACTTCATATGCAAATTAGAAATACAAATTAGTGTCTATACGTATTTTTAAAGGCATAAAGAACTAAAGCATTTTCTAGCGTGCCCACAAACTAATAGCCACCAAAAAAAACCACATTGTTATCATTTTATCTAACTTTTACAACCAATCATATTATATAGAAATACAAATCACAGAGCCTAAACATATCATTTTAGCTACAGGTGAATTCTAAAAAACATTTAGAAAGGCCAAAACTCCAAAGGGTTCATGCCTAGGTCTGGTGGCAGCCTGCAGGGAAATCCCTCAGCTTAAGCCCAGTGTCCCAGCTGCAACTTGGGCGCCATTGCAAATTGGCAGATACGTATTAAATGATAATAATTAATATGCAAAGTAGTATGATGTGCACTAACAATTAACTTACTTAATTTTACATTAGAGATTTTGAAATATGAAACAGCCCGTCATTTTAACACCGCAATAAGGGAGAAAAAGCGCCGAATAATGGGTTTGCTAGCCAGCTTCAAAATGGTCCATCTGATCATGTTATCCATGGTCACTGATATTGGGGAAAAGAAAATGAGGTGACATTGTAGTCATTTTCAAGAGGACTGGGCAGGCTTTATTAGGCAACGAAGACGGGCATTGGATTTTATTAATTGTAATTATTTCACACGGGTTTTGTCTCTTCCCCTTTGACGTGGTTCGTGAAAAAGACACCTTAGATAGGAGAGCCACCATCTAAAAGTAATGTCCATCTAGGCAAATGTCACCTCCTGATGTCTTACATTGGCAACATATGCACAATAATAATGAGGGTTGTACAATCAGAAGGACGTAACTCAGACTGAAAGAAATATTAAAGAATTTTTTTTTCCTTTCAACATTTTTTTCTGCCGTAATATGCTTTTGAGAAATGTATGTTTACATTTTTTAAGCAAATCTATTCTATTTACTCAAAATGTAAACGTCCATAAAGGCTCATGGTTAACTGTAAGCAAAACATCATAATAAACTTTAGTATAACAAGAACAATTTCTAATATGAACAGCAGAATTAAAGAAATTCTTTAATTTCTTTCAGTGCTGAGTTCGTCCTCTGTTTTTCAACCCTCGATAAAGGAATAGGCCTTCAGCTGTGCCTCTTATCCTTTATATACTTTGTGCTACATTCTTACCTTGCGCAGCCCTTCTTTGATTCGTATGAGTTACACTTATAGGTTGCATGGACAAAGATCATGAGAGTTGTTTTAGCACTGTTTAAAGTGCCCTTAGGCTTTTTAAAAGTACCCAATACCTAAGATGAGTAACCCTTAAGCCAGATCATTGAAAATCCTTAACTCCTCATCTACGTAAAGCCGGCAGAAGCAAATACAGGACACATTAATTGTATCAACAACTCTAGTTACAGCAGAGTCAGACTAGCTGTCAGTTATTGTCATCGGTACGGGTGTCATTGTTGGTGACTCGGGGCGACTACTATTCATCTACTACAGATAGTACATATTGACCACCAATCCTGAACAGTCTCAAACATTCATGAAATCAGCTTGCCATCGGAGAAACTATAGAAAGCATTAAGTTTCTACATACGTGGGATCGGCTTGGGATACTTAGTATTAGTTTCATAGAATTAATGCTGCGTATAATACAGTCTGGCATCAAGGTCTCTGGTTAAGTACTCAAAGCTTCCCTGATATCAGCTTGTCGAGTTCAAATGTGTCATCTAAAGGACCGATCTTTTGTCTGGAAGACATCAAATGGTAAATGCAGTAGAAAGCGCAAATTCGGATTTGGTGCCCCACAAAGGTTCTGTCCATGGCACCAGTCTTTCAACATTTACATCTCAGAAATGTAAACGAGAGATTGTGGGAAGGATGCTGATTCTCGAGGCCTTTAGGAAATGTGATTGCAGAAAGACCTAATCATGAAAGCCAATTCATCCCCGATGACACTTGAAATTCAGCAAATCCAAGACCGTCAGCTTCGGTTTTTTCACCTTGCAAATCAATGCGAAAAAAGAGAACTTAACATCAGTCTAGCTGGATATAAACTGTCACATGAACCAAATGGTCAAAGTACCTTGCGGTCAAATGGACAGCGCCTACTTTCCATCAACACCAGACAAGCAACTGCCAAGACGCAGTCTCGTGCCAATCTCCTCCGAAGGCTCGCAGGAACTGGATGGGGTGGCATCCTCGACACTTACATACATTCAACGTTGTTCGGCTACTAACTGATGAAACACTGCACCAATATAGAGTAACAGTGTACACTCACATAAGATTGAGTCGTTTTGAATGAGGCAATGAAACTTTAGTGCCTTTTGGCGACGCTGCTAGAATATTTATCTTACAATTCCTGTCGGAATAGCTCCTCTAAACTTTAGGAGGAACTTTCAGCTGATCAAGCTCACCAAGAAGTGTGATGAACCTGGCAGCCTAATCCCCCCCACCTGACTTTGCTACCCAATCCATGACACTGCAGTCGCAGGATCCTATCGATAATCCTGGATCCATGACATATGCGTCTGAGCAATGGTCATCCTCTACCTAAGCTTGAACCTAAAGCAGTTGTGGGACAGCCCATCAAGCAAGCCCAAGGACTGCGACGTTGATAGGTAAACATGGGTCAAGCTCAACAGGACTCATACTGGTATGGCAGTACAAGCACTTACCTTACAAAGTGCGATTGTGAGAGGCAACAAAACCATTAGCCACATCATTCGTGACTGTGAGGTCTACAGTCTCCAGGTGGAATCAAACCGTATCAACCTGGTAGACGAAACTCTCAGCTGGTTAACGACGGACCTTCCACTGAGATTATGGACTTAAACGAAAGAACGAGATATATATATTACAACATATTTAAAAAAAAATCATGATTTTTTTTACCTTTTAATGTTATCTGGGAGGGATATAGGATCCTAAGAGATTACTGGATAGCTGTATTAACAATAGATACATGCATGACACTCCTAAACATATGGGGGCAGCATTCCTAATCACTTGAGAATCCGACACATAGCATCAACGAGCAATCAGTTCATCAGTTTTCCACCCTGATCTCATGGTTTAAGAAGGAAGGGTAGCACTCTGCCTCAAACTAAAAGGGTATGGCGACATGTGCAAAATTAGAACGGACATCTCATTCACACCAGCCACTTTGCTCAAACCTGATGTAGCAGTTGCAAGAAACATCTTGGATTCTTATGGATGACACCTGAATACACCTCAATGCACAGTAAATGCTGTGGTCAAACTTACAACATCACTGCACCAACAGTATTAGGGTCAATGATGATGAGATGGTGCCAACATATAATGGACACTAGTGTTGAATAAGATGCTGCACCAGATGACGGTGAAATCTATTGTAACCGGAAACTATTTATTTTTGGATTATTTGCTACCATAATAAGATGAAGAGTTTTAAGCCTCTGGTTGTGGCTCTTAGAGTTTTGGACACTCTAAAAATGCTTCTATTATAGATTCTCGGGGCCGTAAAAACATATGTTTAGACACTTAATTTGTACTCCTAACTTGCCGACTTATCAAGTTATAATACAATCAGAAAATGGCAGCCATTTTGGACTCCATTTAGTTGAGGATATTTGTTGAGTTTTTAAGTATAAAATAATGACTTTATTAGATTCCCTGTGTCTAAACATTATATAGACCTTTGTTTGTATTTCCAACTTGACTGGTTGGAACGTTATGATACAATATAAAATGGCGGCCATTTTGGACGCATCTTGGATTTTGGGGAAAGAGCTCCAGGGGGATTTTTGGGGACTTTTAGGTATGTTATTCTACTCATATTCCTGAACCTATCCTGAAGAATTCAGCTTGTTATGAGCTATTTTCCAGGTTAAAACTATTGCTCTTGGCACATTTTGTGGCGCAAACATTACAAGGCAATCAAAGAGTAACTCCGTTAAACTCGTTACTGTACAGCAAACGGTTTTCGCACAAATATGACAGACATGACCGTATGACCAAAACCCATAGAATATATATGCCGCTATTTATTTTATCTACTCGTACATCGTTGGTGCTTCGTGGTATGGATTCGGTAAAAAGTGATTTCCTGTAGGAAACCCAGATCTAACGCAATTGAACCACAAGGTGAGCCAACTGTTCCTTATTTACACATATTTACATTTTACTTGTGGGCATCCTGAAATCCAACGGTTTTTGAGATCCTCTATATCTGGGATAGCTTGAAAGAGATATTGCATCAGTTGACAGAGCCCTTGTCAAGCCGTCTGTTATCATATTATCATAATAGCAGATATTTGCATCCAGAGAACTTTTGGGTCATGTCGAGACTGCAATTGAAAATTAACGTAAGTACTGAAAAAAAATGATTCAACCTTTTTTTTCGTTTAATTTTCAATGACTTCGCGAACCTTCAGTTTCGCATATCTAACCAAAAATATGCAACACGCTGTTGGCATGCATTGACAATATGGTCGGTTTAGAGGACCAGATTATGAGTAGTAACTGATCCATCGTTGTCGGACTAGCTCTCACGTTGTGAAGGTATGGAAAGAATTATGATTACAATGTATTACCATTTTACCCTTTGTTACCGATTTGAAATGTATGGCCGAGGTCAAAATATACTTTAGTCATTGCCAAAAAGTCTTAACGGTTAGGCATAGGGTAAGAATTATAGTATAATATTGCAGCAAAGATACGCTTTTAACTATCAATCACGGCCTCGTTGTTCAAACGACGAAACTTGGAAACAATGGCATCGCTCAAAGCTTAAGGTGACCGCAAATTGTACTGGATTAGAATACATAAAAGCTAAAAAACCCATAATATGAATTTTTTCACTTGTTATTGATGAGCTTCTACATAAAGATAAAGAATCAATTCTTCCAAATTCATCGTATATCACAACTAGACAATGATATTTCTAAGTTGTTTGCTGAAAAAAAATAAAAACTCTTAATAAAGGTTTTCTCAGAAAATGAGGCCTTTGAGAACTCTTATGCCTATTATATAGTAAGAAATCGCTTATTGGGAATGCGACTGCCGATATCTAATCGATAAGTCGCTAGCATATACCCAAGCGACTTGACGCAAGCTAGTTGACTTCAATTCAACTCAATCGATCCGACGTTACCAGCGATATTGACGCTGGAAACGATTTTTATCAATAGAGATTTTACCATCGCACGCTGCGACTGGCTGTATATCATAGGCATTAGTGTCTGATCACTTTTCTGCTTTTGAACCAACCTTTTCGGAAGATGCTAAAAGGTGTAAATGAAAGCGATTATAAAATCTTATGAACTGGGTTCTATCTTAATATAGTTCATAAAGAAGAGCGCAGATGACATTATTCTATTTATAGCTCGCAGAGTGACGAAAGCCTTTGAATCTTGAGAAGTTCCAAAGAACATGAAACATATATACATCAGGCCTCTTCTGAAACGAGGCATTGACAAATGAGACTTAAGGAAAGACAAAGCTGTGGCAAACTTAAAATTTATAGGAAAATTGATTGAACGGATTTTCTTGCCGAGATTCTGTAGCTCATAATCGTTATGAACCATATCATTCAACGCCGCATATGCAATCACAGTACTGGAAAAGATCCTACTCGATTTTACTTGGATTTCGTATGTGTCATACGCAGTGCAAATTTACTACTAGACATCAAAAATAAATTTCCCGGAGTGTATATTCTCCATTTATATACTCCTTTTAACATAAAATGACTAGACGAATTAAACTAAACTGAGCCGACGTTGTCCATTGCTTGTTTTCCTCAAGGACCTCATTTGTAATTTAAAGGAGCTTTAAATAAAAGGTGTAAAAAAGTTTAATTCCAGCGAAATGATATCGTACGTGAAGTGACTTCAAACGTAATAAATACATCAAAATATCCAGAAACATCCATGTTATTAACAGATTTGATATTTTCCAGAAATATTCCTATTACTTTTCGGTTTTAAGACCAAATTAAAATTACTGTTATTAATGTACACAGGAACAACAAAGGAACAACTATCGTGTCATCTACTCCCATTCTAAATATCGATCTTCTCCTTGGCAAAATAGATTTTTTTTCAGATGTTTTTCCGATTTTATTTTGTCCTCTTCACAAAACCTGTAGTACAATATACAGATGATCAAACTTAATATATAACCATAACTATGTACAAAAATGAACTATTGTTTGTATACAAATGATAATAATTAATACTATGTTAAATGAAAACATTTTTTTTCAAAAGTAATGACATAATCAGTTGTGATAATATACAGATAGAACAATTCAAAGCAGTATTTTTGATGGTCATACATGGTGAAAAGGGACTAGACCTCTGCTAACCCGAGCGTTAGGTCGCATGAGATATACTTAAATACGAAAGACCGGGTGGGTGTGGACGAGACAAATATACAGGACAGGACAAGCTAGGAAAAACATGCCTGACTAAAGTATTTAAAATGTAGATGAGTTACAGAGAAAGAGGGGGGGAAAGTGAGAAAAAAAAAAACTAATATATTAAGAGGGATAAGAGTCATCATAGCAGCGTGACAAGAGACTTTTTAAACTGTTTTTAAAGGATGATATGAGGGGGAATTCTGAGTTCAGAGGGCAGTGGCATCCATAGCCTAGGGCCTTCAATGGAGAGGTATTACTGCCATACAGTGTCATAACCTTCCCAATTAAAAAAAAAAAAAAAAACTGATTAAATTTCAGCACTTTTATTTAGTGGCGAGAATTTTCTTTCTTACTAAGAGGTTGCTGATTTTAAAATATGCATATTGGCCACACTTGTTTTTTAATATGGTTGTCATTGACGAGAGGAATCCAGAATGTATCCAAATTACAAAAGTAGATATGTCTTCAAAGACAATCCTAAATACTTTATCTGGATCTTGTTTTGAGGAGCTTCTGGAGACAGAATAAGAATTTTTTATCAATAAGCAGTTCAGTTTGATGATTAACATCACGTAATTCAATCGCTGGTGAGCTACATTCTTCTACCAACCTTCAGAATCATTTTATAATATGAACAAATAGTTCTGTGTATCGGCAGCAGGTGCATGTACGTCTAAACCATGTGAGCAATCAATATTAACGTACAGGAGAAACATAACAATTATGAAAAGCAAAGGACCTAGCACAGACCTTGTGGTACTATCTCCAAAAGAAGATCAACAAACACGGTGAAAGACATTTTAATGCTACCAGATTGGCTTCTGTTTGGCAGAATATTAAAGAATATTCCATTACGGAGATTGACCTATGATGACACCAATTGCTTCACACGCGAAAGAAGAATATTGTGATGAATGGTATCAATTAGCAGACCGCAATAACTCCAGTAGACTAAGGAAAACACCATACTTTTCCTTTAAACTATCATTTGTACTTAATGAGTGCAGTTCAGTTCCATGACATTTCTTATAAGCAAGACTGGTATTTTTCCAAGTGATCATTAAAACGGGAAACGACGACATTTCAGCTAGTCCTTAGATACAAAATGTAAATTCGACACAGGCGATAGTTTTGAGATTTTCTTGAAGCAAGAGTCTTCTATCGTGTCCAACACACTGTGGTTCTCAAATATGATCCAGCCCTAGATGGGTACATAATGTCTGGCTGCTTCACGGAATTTCCGCAAGGTCCTTCTTTGTGCTTGTTTCTCCATTAGTGGCAGACCAAAAGATGTTCCACTGTCTGTGCAGGTGCTGTACCACAAACACATTATGCCCTCATTTGTATAATTTTGGCAGATCTTTATGTTATAATAAATTTTTTCCAAGTTAGATTTTCATTGGCACATAGCTTTGACAACATTGTTTCGCTAACCCTACGTTTCTATTTTTTTTTAATTCTCAAACACCCCAGGGTTTCCTTTTTTTGTGATTTACGTTTTTTTTCTTTTTTTTCTTCATTTGTATTTAGGTTCAGAATTTTTGGAACGGTTAAATTTCTTGATTTGGTGTAATTATTTTATTATATGCTGTATGTGTTCGTATGTGTTAGTTGTTTTTTAAATACCGACTCTTACCAATATTTAACGTGTTAAACCATTTGCCATTTGACAGCTCTATTAATCCTTCGAAATACCCCTTTGATGGAACTGATGTGACCATTCCAATAATATCCCGTGCAGGTACTATACCACGCAACAACACACCCTGAACCTAAATCATTTCAACCTATCTTTATTCCATTTCAAACATTAGAAGTCTTAATAAACATTCCCCTGATATTGAAAAACTTCTTATCTTTATGTTCATCATCATCACATTTGACATCTATGGTTCTTTCCGAAACCATGGTCACATCCGATATTGATGCGTGCATTAATTGCTATTGGTGAATTTGCAATTGAGAATTGTATAAGACACGGATCGGAGATGAGGTGGCGTCTCTTTATTCATAACTCTAACATAAATTATAGCAACTGGCCCGACCTTTCGCTAAACTGTTCTGATTGTGATTCCCTCTCTTTGGTCGAAATTACACATAATTCTACTACATTATTTCGTGGTAATTATAACTAAATAGGGTCAATTTCATTCAAATGACTTTCCAGTTGCAATTCGATAGAATTCTGAATCCAATAATCCAATGAAAAAAAGAAAGGGTTCTATTATGGGTGATTAATAAAACATTTGGACGGTTGACACACACACCATTCTAAAGTCAGGATTTTAATCAACTTGTTTTAATATTCGGCATGATTTAAAGCCCCTGCATTGACCGTCCAACCAGGTTTTGCCCAACAACTATGGCCGTAAAATGACTGCAACTCTTATTGACAACATTTTAACCAAGTGACGTAACAACTCAATCTAGTTCAGGTGTTTATTATCACAGACCCCTCTCCTCCGATCATTAAACAACCCCGCCAGCTGTTCGTACTCAAACAAAAACATAGGCCTAACATCACCATCGACAACCGTTAACACGAGTGGGGGTCACCGTCAACTAAAGCCAAATACATCAAAGGTCTGAAAAATGGCTCTCTCCTCTCTTATTGACTGGCAATATGTAAAAGACAATCCCGATCCTGACTTGCCTACAATGAATTCAACAAATAAATTTACAGAACTCTTCAATACTGTCCTGTTCAAACAACAGTATTTCTAGACGCAACTCACCTACAAAAACCCTGGATTACCAAAGGCCTAATTCAATCACTTAAAAAAGGATAATTGTAAAAACTCTATCGCTAAAAAACCGACACCGAACATAACACTGAAATATACCATACTACCGCAACCAACTTAATCATGTACGTTCGACTCAGTAAAAATCATACATAACTAATAAATTGAAAATAATAAAAACACACTAAAAAAGTGGGCAAGTTCTTAACAATCTACTTGGTCGCAATAAAAAAACTAATTTACCCGCCTTTTTCTATAACAACGGGGAAAAGTTAACCGATGACCTAGAGATAATTTGCAGAGACTTCAATCAATTCACCACTTTTGTTCGAACAATTGGTAAAACATCTTTGCGATAAAATCTCAGGACCCGCCCATGATTATCACCACCTTTATCATCTTTAATAATCCACAAACCATGTTTATAGTTTATCCTCACTGCTGCTGCTGAAATTGACAAATAATCATCAAAAGTTGAAAACAGCAACAGCAGGTGCGCTGATGGCATCAGTAAAAATTTCTTAACGCAAATATTCTACGACAATGAAATGTCCTTGCCCACATTTTTAATAACTCTTTCTCAACTGGCATTGTCCCATCCTTATTGAAAAAGGCTTATGTTATACCCTGTTTTCAAACTGGAGATAAGCAACGATTTACAATTACAGAGCAATTTCAATCCTTCCAGCTATCTCCAAACTCCTTGAAAAGATTGTGTACATCGTAATTTTTGACTTCCCCCCATAAACCCGTACATATTACTCACATTCACAGTAAACACATCACAAAGGACCATTTCCCACCAATTTGGGCTTTAGGCCTAAGCGAAATCGACATCATGGCCATCAACGAGCTTTACTGCAACATAGCCAACCAATTTGGAACTCAAAACTTCATAAGAGCATTTTTCTTGATCTTATAAAGCCGTGTGAAGACATAAATCATGATATTTACTTCATAAACTAATTCATGGATCATAGGCCTTGCCAACAGTTGGAAATAAAAAATTACCCTCTCGGGCAGGAAAAGGAATTGCATGTAACAACATCTTATCTGCAACCAGCAATGTCATATGTGAGTTGCAGGGTCCTATTCTGGGGCCCCTATTATTCTTAAATTATATATTAGTGACCAAGTCCCATCATGCTCAAAATACCCCATTTATTTTATTTTTATTTGCTGACGACAAACAAACAGTTTATTTTTGGCACACCATGACCCCTAAAACATTTGGAAACCATTATAAGGAAACAACTAATAATAGCATTTCCAATTTGGTTAAACTACTAAACGTTACTCTCCAACATTCAAAAAACTAAAAAAAGAAAAAAAAACAATTACACATATTTAAAATAAGCACGTATAAACAATACATTACGCCTAACTTAAATTGATAATACACTAATTCCCAACAAGTCATCTACTAAATTTCTAGGCCTACTTTTTGATCACAATATATCATGGACTTCTTAAACACAGCATGTTTCTAAATGTGTCTAAATACAATGGTAATAATTGTAAGGTTTGACCGTTCCTCCCACCTGAGTCATTGAAAACATTGTACCATTACCTTGTTTAACTACCCTATACCTAACAGCCTTATTTTTTCTTATGGGGCATGAAAATATGGGCCGATTCCAACAATGCCACTCTTGACTCGCTCGCTCTTTTTACACTTCAAAAAAGAATTATTAGAACATGCACCAACTCCTATTTGGCTTGCTGCCTCTGACCCCCCGTTTTTCATCCTCACAAAACTCTGAAGATTTATTATATCTACAAACGACAGCTTGCATCTTTTTATGTTCCGATTCCATCAGGATCTCCTCCCTACTGACCTTATTCCTGACGACTTTTTTAACATTGACAACCCCCTCTTCATCTCATCACTATACACAAGATATGGCCCAGACGTTTCATCAAGAACAAACACTGTTTTTGCCAGGACACCCGACCCCCTAGTTCTCAAGGCCCTCTAACGTTTGGAAAAACTACCTGCTTCACCTTAAAAAATTCTCCGTCCTTGCATCATTTAAGAACTCACTTAAAAAAATCACTCGCTCTTCGAGTTTTCTAACAATGACCTCGCTCCATAAAACTTCATTTCTTGCATTCAACTTTCGGCTTATTTTCTATTTTCTTGAAACTAGGCCAATAACAGTCGGGCCTGTTCTCGTTCGTCTTGTTTCGTCCGTCTAGAGTCCATTTGTTGGTATAATTATCGTACAAAATTGTCATTGTGGTCCTGTTTTTCATGGTTGTTTATAAATAAGTACACGTGTTTATTGCCTGTTTTAATCCAGGACGCATTTTCCCTCCCTTTTTCCGCCCAATTGTATTAGCTTATACAAAGTTCAATATATTAATATTAACACTTGAATGCAATTTCACTGTTTCTTTTTTTGTAATTTCATAGTATTAATTGAGTTCCGGTAATGTTTTGTACATACCAATCTATGTTTGTAACCTTTGAATTCAGGGCACTGCAACTCACTCTATGCGTTTAGCAGTGTCCTCATCTCATTCGCCATTATTGTCCTTATCGTGCTAATATATGTATAGTTTGTATTTTTGTAGGTTGAGATGAAATAAATTGATTGATTGATTGACGAAGCTCTTCCAGGCAGGCCCCACTTCTGAAGAAAACCTTAGATCGGCCAGTTCTGGTTCTCAATCTCTGTTGAGGCATCGCCATTCAGCACCCATGAGGAGTTCAGCTCCGGTGGAATATGCTTACCAGGTTCAATACCATAGATGTTACTTGTTTACTTTGTTGATTGCAAGTCTTTCCTTTCCTCCACAAGGTGACTCTCTCATCTCTTAAGACTGTTGCAAGAGGTTGTGAAACTTTGCTTAAGAAACTCTCCCCTCTCTGGAATTTAAGGCGGTTGGCAGGCAGTCCTCCTGTCCAGACATATGGTGGCTTTCACATTAGATACTTGGCACTACGCTCTGCCTGCTCGCATAAACCGTACGACGGAATGTTCCTGTGGACGAATTCATGCTAGGATGAATCAAGAGTAATAAGGTTTATTAAAATGTCCAATGTTTAAAAAAAAAATGCTCATTTGCGGGATACATAACAAGTCTTGAATCATCTTGTGTTCAAGGTTATTTAATTTCTTCTTCATTCCTGTGTCAATTTCGTTTCAATACTTGGCTCTTAAATCCAACTCTTAATTAACAAAGCAATGCGAATCGACTTTATTTTGCTCAGTGTATTCCAATCGCCTTAACTAAGAAAAAATAAGAAAAAAAAAAAACCATTGCATTCAAACGAAGAGACCGAATTAACTTGAAATCGCCAGTATCTACTTGCCAGTATGTATCGTCAGAGCTTCCAAGCACATTTAAGCATTATATCAGTTGGTTATTGAAGATCGCAGAGAAGGTCGTTAAAAGGCGTTAATGCCGTCTGATGTGTTGTATTTTTCTTAGATATCAGTTATTTTTTCAATCATGAGCGAGCCTGTAAGTCCACGATACTCTTCGATAAATTAAGTTATTTTCGTATTTGCGGTGGCAATTGGTGGGGCGATAAATTAAGAGTATGCGTAAAATAATTCTATTTCGCACAAAATGTTGCCCATACCTTCGCTGGCACAACTGATATGAAAGCACGTTTACATTTTTTCAAAATGTTTACCTGATAACTAAGATAAAAAATAAGTTGTTTTCATTTGTTTCTCAAAATACTAACGACGTGCTTTTTGTGTGCCTATTAATCGTAAAGGTGGTATCATGCCAAAGGTTCCATTAGTACGGGTCAGGGAATTTAGTATTGAAGAAAAATTCAAGGTTCAATCAATTCAATTTTAATTATTACATTTACAGCAGGTTGGGCACCTTATGTTCTTATTCAAATGTTTTTATAGCAAAAAGAAATTAAAGGGGTGGTCCCGAGGGGGGTTTTAAGTATAGAAGTTTTCATCTGTGATAGAATGCCTTCACCCAAAATCCCCATCTGTAAGAGTTTCTCGCAGCCGATATTTTCAAATCCGTTTTATGTGACATCTAGAAACGTAATTTTGTTTGAAAGCCCCATGATAGCTGTGTAACTAATATGGTCGCCAAAATGTGAGTACCCTTTCGCTAATCCTCCCAAACCAAACATCATTTAGCCCTACATTTCACAGGGTAAATGAGAAAAATAGTATCTTTTTCTGATATCAAAATTTCGCGATCGACACTATTTCCGGTAAATCTGGGCTTCTGGGGACTAGCTATTATCGATCGGGCCATGGGACCTTTAATACACCATGAGATTACGTGTTTAGGCCCCAAAGCATGTTATGGAGGGCCCTATGTGATCATGCAGATTCCTGCCTGCCTGCCTGTGTGTCTGGATGGATGGATGAATTGGATGGATGTATGCCTACAGGTCTGGATGTCTACATAGATCATTCATGCAGGCTAAACCGAATAGTCAATGAACATCAAACGTGGCACAGTGATAAAACACGAAGAGGTCATATGCTGTATTCTTTTTTGGACAGGTTATGGATATTAATGAGCTCATTTGCATATTTTCAATGAAATGTTATTAAACTACATCAATCTTAATTACGCACCACGTCATTCTTGTTGAATAAGTAAACAATGTATTTACCATTACCATTTTCTAAATTATGTCTTCACATGCTAATTGGGAAAAAATAATACCCACGTTTGTTGTAGTACGATTATGGTGCAAACCTCCAAAGAATTAGATGAAACATTTATTTCCTACGCTTTTGTTGATATAAGAAGGAGGGGAGGGAATATCCACTGACTCTGTCACAGATAAACACTGCTGAGGTATTTGGGGAAAGCAAATATTTCCTTGCCTGCTAATTAGTTAAAATTCCTTGTTAGCAAGAATAAATGCAAAATTGACAACATACTTTGATATCCAAGCCTTTTAAAATGTAAGCAAAAGCAAATTCGAAAAAAGCTTGTTTCGCGAATTTGAAAACCACCCCTTATTAGCATCAAAAGACACGTTATCGAATTCGACAAACTGTTTTTCGAATCGATAAACCAGGTTTTTAGCATATGAAAAGTCCAATTTCTTGGACGAACCCGATTTCTCGATCAACAACTTTTTTTTTATTCTCGAATCGAGAACCTGTTTGTGACCAAGAAATTTCGAATCGGGAAACCAGGTATATCAAATCGAGAAACCAGGTTTATCATATAGAGAAGCCAAATATATCAAACCGAGAAAATAGGTTTATCAAATCGTTAGAACAGGTTTATCAATTTCGGAAAGCAGGGTTTAAAAAAAAGGTTTTATGTTAAAACAGGTAACAAAAGTTGTTTTACTTGGGTGTGGTTGGGACTTAGCATTCGAACATGTTATTAACGACATTAAATCAGTTTCAGGCATTAGAGGAATGTTAGGTGCTAATTCTGGTTAGCTTGCAATGAAATGAGACTTGATAAACGTCACTGCTAGACGTATGAAAGACACTTATATTATACTTTACCCTCGTCTACCGAAGGCCCCCCTAGGTTTTCCCGGCTTGCTGAAACCCCTTTTTTGGTGCCAAATAAATTATTTAATTCGTAATGGTCCAATTGACATTTGGGCTCCTTTTCATCCAAAAACAAACATCCACAGGGGTATAGGTACGATAAGGGTGATCCCAAAGTGCTGGATAGGGGTGGCAACCACCCCCCTTGGAAGAGAAGTACCAACATGCCGAACACAACACAGGGACATCACAGACACTTCTTTTTGGTACCAATTGATAGATAGGGTCCTCCTCTTCCAGTGATTACCAAAATGAGTACCAACATGCTAGCACTACGTCACAATAACGTCATAAAAGTTCGCATGTCAGCAAAACTGCCTTCCATAGACAACAGTGAAAAAATTCATTTTTTCGCCAGAAAGGTTAGGCGGTTTTTTACTCTACTTGATGGAAATGACTAGTTTTATATAATGACAGCTTTTGAGAGCGATAATAAGGTGTTTGAGTGCCCTAAATTGCGTAATATAAATTTCCCACCCTATATTCAGTATTTTCGTACTTTCCTCAACATGGGGATGTACTTATTTTGGTACCAATGGAAAGAAGAAACTCTAAGCTATACCTTTGGTTACCAAATTTACAGGAATCGGGTGTTCAGCACGAAAATCACAGGGGGGTGGTAACCCCCCCTTTGGGAGTTTTGTTACAAAAAATGGCTCAGGTGCACGAGGTTAAGAGTAGTACGTTTAGTACAGGTTATAAAATAAAAGCAAACGCTAAAAACATATATTCGCACATTCTTATTATGAGAATACAATGTGTCAATGTCATTTTCAGATTTAATAGGCTACAAACATGTAATGTGTGGTGGGACAGAAGGTATCAACATATGGCGGCCCTTGTAAGTACGTAATCGTGATTCTGAAATTGAAGAAAAAAAAGTTGGCAAATTAAACCAGTGTTTACAAATTCTCAAGACGGAAAAAAATATCGAAACGCACTGTGGGAGAAATTGATGCGACCGTAGCGATTGCGTGTTCACTTTTCCGTGTCTGCGAGCACCGAAGTACCCGATAAAAATGTTAAACCTTCTCGCTAGGTTCCATAGGTTCAGACCCAATTATTCAAAACAAAACAAAGTAACGGATCCTCTGATGCAAAAACATTCATAGAACCCCTTTGTTTTCGCAGAAATTTCCGCCACCGAATGCTGCAGGCATTTCGATATTGGTCATTAAAGCAATAATAGCACATTTTTTGAAGAGCGCCACCAATTTTCAAAATTTAAGATTTTTGCATAGTTGTGTTGGTAAATATTTAGTAAAATATACATGTGAACGGTTATACTCAAAGTGCTTATTTGTCATAAAAGAAGCGATTTTGTAATTAGAATCGCGATCCTTAGATTGTAATTCACGGCGAAGCTGGAAACTTGACTTGCCTGAACGAATGGAACAACTAATGGATGAGCGTAGATCACACATGGCGCTATTTCCCGGCTATCTCATATTGGAAGAACGTTTCTAGCAGCCGTTGAATTATTATTGGGATCTTCGTAAAATTATTCTTAATACAAAATCCCTTGGTTAGCAACACATAGACATTTTCGAGCTTTATCATTCAGACGTATAGTTTTCTGGCCAATTACCAATGTAACAACTGTGCAAACATCTCTTTTTTCAAATTAGGGGTGCTATTCAAAATAAACGTGCTGTTATTGCTTTAACTACTCCTAATCTTTCATTTTTAAATAAAACAATCTTTCAAATGAAGACGTAACATCGACTTTGATCTTTTTGGAAATATTTCTTGTTGAAAATGCCAGAACTCCTGTTAGCATTAAGCATTTAGTCATCTTTTGCAATTGCTGTTGGCGTGAAAGGTCGTTAATTTATCATATGTGAGACAGTTCTGTGACACAACATTAATGATTTTTGAAGTTTGTGTATGTGCATGTAATTCAATTATTTAGGTGAAGCCAATGAAAGCCCCAAGGCCTTCCAGCGACCTTTAATATACGCCATTCTGACAGACGAACAAATATGTTTTACGCGGCAAAGCCATTTAGGCTTGAAAACTTTTTGTTCAATGGATGTATATTTGCTGGTGTGAATATGAAAGATGCTCCAACAAACACTGAACAGTTAGAGAAACGTGATTTGCACCTAATAACAGCGTATGTTAATGTTCGTTTCTATCGGCTTCCGATGAAAAGTACTTCGGTACCCTTCTGAGACGTTTAAACAAATACTCTAAAGACCAAAACCGTATTCTTTGGAAAACCGACCCAAGAGCGTTGCACCGCCAACTTAAGCATCAAACATAACGTAGAATTACCCCTATAAAGGGTAGATTTATCAAAAGATTGTGCGAATTAGGTCATGTTTGTCATGAAAAAAAGGAAATGAATTCACAGAGAGATACATTGTGTTCTTTTTATTTGTAGAACGGTGTCATGAATTAGATGGAAAATCCCACCAGACATCAGAATTGTGTTCTTCATTGTGTGCTGCACGCATCATTTGATTCACCACAAGTCCCAATAAGCTCGTTCACAAGGTCACGGTTTATTCCATATATTATATGTCACTCAGTGGCAAGTGTGACAAATTAATGTAGGCCTATATGTATATTACACCTATATACAAAATGCTGAAGAATAAATAAAATACGCCCGTGAAATTGTACGTTTGCCTCCCTACTACTGTGACTTGAACCCTGAAGAGTTGATATGGGTCAACACGACGTGATTGAACTTTGTCCCATTCACAATTAAGTATAGCAGCGATTATGAATCATTTTGATGAGGCAGTGGAACAAATACAGCTTCTGGACAAATGCATGAAACAGTTTAAAAAGCCCAATCAGTAATTTTTTTCCCAAATTCAAAAGCCCATTTTGTTCTCTAAATTGCTTGTCAACAACTTATATAATCTTTTTGAAAAAACAGATACTTTCATGAGAGTACTGTTTCTAGACCTAAAACAAAGCATACAAATCATATTTACTTGACAAGTACGCGTGTTAACGCTCGCTTAGCACTTACAGAGGTCTTTACTACACATATTAACAAACACAGTGAAAATGTGGCTTTTTGAATGAAAAATAGTGGGCGCGATTTGTTTTACTTTGAAAAAAATCGCGACGTTCATCGTTGAATACAAATATTTACATAAATCATACCATTACTATATAATACAAAGACAAAACTTGCAAATATCTGAATAAACTTTATAATAGCGCCTCCAGTGCCTGATATACACCAGACAGTAAACGTAAAAACAGACCCAGGCCTTAATTGAATGTTTGATGTTCTATGTATACAAAATGCCTCCTCTCCCGTACAGTGACTGTGTCCAAAAAAGTGTTAGAAGTCACACGGTTGCTTGGATTTACCATGGAATACTTTTCCGGAAGGAAAATTTATTAGCCTACTGAGGTTTTGTGATTACACTGTATCCGGGAGACAGCAGTCACACTGATGAATGTGCACCCAATTTGTTTCTATACTCTAAATAAATAAAAAGAGAAAGCATGGGTCGGGATGAAGTTTTAACTTAGCAGTGCAGCTGAACCCTGTATGCTAGAACACCAGAAACGATTATCCTGCTAGCTGCATGCTTGTTCCGGTTCCGGTTTATTTATTTCATTCAGAACAACGATCGTGATGCAAATCTATATAATATTAAAGGTTATTACATTATATGAGATAATAATACAGTAATATTGTAATACTAAATGATTATAATTATACAGTGTGAGTAAAAAAGAATAGAACCGTGATTGATTATATTTTATCAAAAAAATTAATTGAGCTTGATAAAAAAAAGTTTTAGATATTCGAAACAAGCATGTTCTTCCGCACATTAGAAAAAAGAATCACCGAAATTCATCATTCCTAACCATTGTTATGCCTATTCTGCCGAAGGAATCCATTTATCCAGCTGTCCACGGAATGCTGAATGCTTGAATATGTGTTAGTTCCTGGGAAATATGACGGATCATGAATCGTAAATGAGATGATAAACGCGCGAGTTTCAAAAAACAGATGAGCATGGTCTGCACAAAAACAATAATAATGAAAAAATAACAAATTGAAGGTAGTTTCATAAATAACTTGGCCATCTTGGTGGAAAGGGTAATTAGATATTGGCCCCTCATATCCAGATGTAACAACAAACTTTATATTTGAAAACTAATCGGTGATTTGTTTTATAATGAGTGGAAGAACATGAAGAACATGCTTGTTTCGAATATCTAAACTGTTTTTTATCAGATCAATTATTTTTTGCTAAATAATAATCAATCCCGGTCTTTTTTGATCACACTGTAAATCAAAGATTTCTTAAAATGTGTATTATCTGAATGGATAGAGATAAAAATAAACCGCAAGGGCGTTAGTCTTTAAAGGATGCTACTATGTTCCAGGTCGGAGCATTAATGCAAAATTGTCATTTTTTTTGGGGGGGGAGGAGGGGATATCGGTTAACTTCATAATAGTAAGGAGGAGATTTTCAAAATTTGCCAAAATTTATGTGAACAACTTTTACTTCGTAAACGTGATGTATAATAGTCCAGTCAAAATATGATGCCCAAAACACTTGCAAAAGAAACCGCTTTGTGTTCATTACCTTAGACTAGCTACAAACACAACATATAAAAAGTTTACCAAAATCGGAGTAGTGGAACAGCGCCATACTTTGCATAAAGTCAAATGACCGCCATTAAATAATTTTGCTTATTATCGGGGTCTAAGATTGGAGGGAAAGTCAGGTTGGTACCGAACATAGTTTTTGGGTTCAAGGAATTCGGATATCAATTATTTATTCATGGGTCACTGATTCTTGCCTAATGAATAGATTCAAAATGGCGGTCATTTTGAAACCATTGTGTATATATCTCGGGATCTGAAACTTACCAAAGCTTAATTCTGGTGTCTATGCCCATATTATTGGGGGCAAAGAATTCAATTTTAACAGTAGTTGTACTGTTGTGTCATTTCCTCATGTCTAATTTGCATAAATTCAAAATGACCGCCATTTAAATAATTTTGCTTATATCGTGGGATCTAAGATTGGTAGAAAGTTCAGGTTGGTACAGATAAAATATGTTTTTTTGGGTCCAAGGGGGAATTCGATATAAACTTATTTTTATCATTGGGTCACTTCTTCTTGCCTAATGGCATAGATTCAAAATGGCGGTCATTTTGGGGGGGGGGGCAACATTTTGGTATATATCTCGGATCTGAAACTGACCAAACCTTCATTCTGGTGTCTATACCCATATTATTGGGGGCAAAGAATTCAATTTTAACAGTATTTGTACTGTTGTGTCATTTCCTCATGTCTAATTTGCATAAATTCAAAATGACAGCCATGCACTTTAAACCTTTCAACTGTAATATCTCAGTATGTATCCGTTCCAAAGGCTCTTTGTCATGTTTGTACCATTTTTTAAGTTCGAGGAGCAAATTGAATTCAATTAAGTGAGAGCATTTTTGGTCACCTCATCCTCATTTCTGCATAAATAGAATGGTTGCCATTCAAACCACATGACCATATCTCAAAGTCTCAAATTCATAAATGTGAATTTTCACAACATGGACAACTGTCGTCGGCCCTAAATCTCTTTCAGATGAATTTGAATTTTTAGAATTATATGGCACTCCAGTCATTTAATTTGATGACTTCTTAGTTGGCAATAACGTCTAGCCCTACAGCCAGTAGCGGGATGTTTTATTAGTCATCAATGTCATCTTCAGTTTTTGTTCAAAGATTATGGATCCCTGGGCATCATTTACCCAGGAGAAATAAGACAAAAATAAAGTAAAAATAAACAATTTTTCATACACCTCTAAACGCTTCACATCCGTTGGTACACTGAAGACCATTTGCTCTGCAGGTACACTGCCTGTTGCTGCAAGCTAGCTGTTTTGTACTTGCACGTAAGAAGGTATTTATAGGGATGTATAATTATTTGTCATAAAAAAAAAAAAAAAAAAAAAAAAGTTGGAGTATATTCAACGATTACCTAGAGATGTAATGTAGATTCTCCAATACTGAAAATTGTAGCAAGTAAAGTTTATACATTCATTCAACATAGAAAATTGAAGATAAATACCTCAATATTCGAGCGTAATGCACAATCTCATCAGGAGGATCATGAGATGGTACCGGTGGAGTAGCTTCTTATCTTGACGAGACGACCTTTGGTCTGATAGAGCATTTATAATGAAGGACAAGTTCCAGCCTGGTCACGGTTGAGTTGAGGTGAAAGTTTCTAAATTGGAATACTAGTATAAAGTGCAAGTGGACTGACTGGAAATATTTCGTCGTAGTGAAAGAGACCATGAAAGTGGGTACTAATGCAATTTTGTTGATAAAATTACTGGACAGTGTGTTTAGTGGATTAATTCAACAGTTGTCACCTATGGCCCCCCTTAGGCACTTATTAGAGGTACTGAGGCATAGGTCATATAAGGTCATGTATCTTTATGATGCCTGAACAAGGTAAGATATAGGTCTATAGGTCAAAAGGGGTCAAAGGATAACAAATCTTCGCATAGAGGTCAAGTTCCTTATTGTAAATAAGAATATCCTCATTATATTCACCTTGCAACAATTTGAAAAAGTATAGTTTTGCTATAGACCAGAGCAGTGTTTAATGTATGATGAATATATAGGTTTAAGGCACATAAACATAGGGATTTTTTTATAAGTTGCAGCATTTTTGGTGACTTCGTAGATCTAATCAAACTATACATTTTTCTCGTTGTGTCAAAACAGCTAACTGGCGACTACTTGTCAATTGCGCATTGATATTTTATGACATTTGACCCTACAAACTTTGTTTTGAAAAAAATAAAAAACTTAAAAAAAGCAAAAACTTTTATTTTTATTGGTAACTAAGTAAGAGTGGTGATATTTTAGAACTTATATGGATGCATTTGTGATTTCATCCTGTAATGGTGACCTGTTACCTCAATGACCTCAATTGTTCAAAGGTCAACTCGACACTATCTAATACTTTCAGAATAAAATTGAATTTACCCCTATTCTAGGTTGCCCCTACTTTTGTCTTCAATGAGGCCACCTCTCGACATGTATATAATGTTGAGATCAAAGTGAAGTGCTACAACAATTCCAATTGTGTAAAGAGAGTCAATCTTAAAAACACTCAAATAAATTGATATGATAGCAGAAAGAGGTCGTTTTACAATATATTTTGTTAAGAGTTGTGTGTCGAACACCGCTAATTGTAGAAGGATCGGAGAGATATATTTTGACCGTGTTTAAATAACACTAATAAAAATATGCTATAATTAAATAGGATAGTGAAACACGAATTTATTGCGTGGTGAATTTCCGCTGTATAGAAAGTATGCTAAAATATATGCGGTCAATTGAGAATTCATTGAAGATGTAAAGATATAAACAAAATGTATAGGTCGTTGAAATGCACAAACACGGATAAAAATGTATATTATAGAACAAGTTGAAACGTAAACACAATTTCGCGCCTTTGTCGCAGGTTTAGTAGGGAAACCATTGCTCCAATAAACGATTGGGTCTGAATTTTTTAGTGAA
Source organism: Ophioderma brevispina (assembly GCA_023653785.1). Classification (NCBI taxonomy): domain Eukaryota; kingdom Metazoa; phylum Echinodermata; class Ophiuroidea; order Amphilepidida; family Ophiodermatidae; genus Ophioderma; species Ophioderma brevispina. The sequence goes on from JAMKCH010012942.1 coordinate 40,103, forward strand.
AAAGCGACCTATATGCAAGCGTTTCGGAACTTGGGCTTCGGGTATTTCTCACGAACTACTTTATAAGATGAAAATTGGTATGTAAAATGACGAAAATAAGACTGTAACACAATTATAGATGTGTATACAAACCATTCGAATGCACCACGTGGCACAGCTCAGAATAAAGCATAACGGCACATTTTTGAGAACGCCCTCCCCACTTTTCAAAATTGAATATGATTGCACAGTTTGGTGTTTGTAATTGTCTAGTAAACTATAAAAGAAACGACGGAGTTATTACAAGGTATCCCGGTGTAATTTACCGGCGGAGCTCTGGAAAACTCCATTTTATGTCCGTTCAGAAGAATAGTGGCCTTCACGAAAATGCTTCTAACTTAAAGGTCCATGTAAACATCGTTGAATTAATTATTTTAATCTACACATAGGGAATTTTGAGCTCGACCATTCAGATTAGAGTTTTTACTAGCCAATTTACCAATGCCATTCATGGTGGCAAAATTTGTGGCGCTCTTCAAAAAGGCAGCCTCTCTTCAGCTACAGGCTGAACTCAGAGATTTTCCCGATGCTGGCGACCCTCAATTTTGACAAATATTGCTTGTTTCACATACTAATTACTGCTTGAAATAGCTAAGCTGAATCGATGTCTTCATATAGACATCCCAACTTTGTTTTAAAGGTCCGGATCCAGAATTTTCTTCATGTACTGTTATCTATAATTTTTACTGTGCATCAAAACGAAAAGGTCCAATTCTTTCAAGTCTTTGTAATTGAGCATTTTAGGTGACTATCTTTAGTTCTTCTCGACTATATATATAATATATATATATAGATATATATATATATATATATATATATATCTATATATAGTAAATACATATCATAATTGTGGTATATAGTCATCCATCCTGGAAACCTCCAGCAGCGACAAACAAAGAAATGGACTAGGATAGCTGGGGTGGGCGCCCACGCTGACGAATCAAAAACAGGTTAGGTGAACATCCTACGACGATCTGTGCTGTGCAAGGGGACGCAATCGCGGTTGGAGAGTGCAGGTGCTCTTCGCTGCGGTTGCTTACATTAATGTGTGATGTTCTACAACATCACTTAAATTTGCGTAATCCAGAGTCTGGTGCAGCTTATCTTTTTAGTCAGTCGGCGCTGCTTCTTACCACATACATAGGGGCTGAGGAGAACAAAATTACATGTTCGTCAAAAAAACAATGTCCAGTGTTGCTATCGGCGGTTTTCTGCGCCAAAAGCCGGAGAGGGGGGGTCCACAATGGTCAAACAGGTGAGCAAATAAACCGAAAAAAAGTGTCGGATCATCAAAGCACAATATGGTCTTAGTACATAGGCTACATCAGTTCAACGGCTGAAATACAAAGATATACACTCGACACATCAGCATAGCACTGTATATCATGGCGGAACGGACAGGCCACATGGGCGTCCCACAGCCATCAGCAGTGCCTGGCCATGCCAGGGAGGCGGAGTCTGCGTTGTCTAGATGTTTAGATGGTGGAGGTCCACTTCGAGTCAGGAGCTCTGGATTTGGCACCATGTCCCTCAGGTGACACCCAGAATCGTCAATCCCGCAGATGGAAGCTGTTGAGTTTCTTCTCATCCTAAGTATATATCCATGTCTCACTACAATACAGTAATGTGCTGAGATGCGCGTTGTAACTGTGCTTTGTCTTAATTGACAGCTTCTGATTTTCCCACACACTCGTTGTAAGCCGGTCAAGAGTAGCTGCAGTTTACCGAATGCTTTGCCGATTCTGCACCGAGAGACAGACCGCCACTGATGGTGGACCCTAGGTATGTGAAGTCATGAACAACCTCAAGTGTGTAATTGTCGGTGTGATGACAGGTGGTTCTTGAGCATCTTGGGCCAGGACATTAGTCTTCTTCAAACTGATGACAGGTCCGAATTCCTTGCAGGCCTGTGAGAAGCGATCTTGAGCAGATGAAGTTCCTGCTTGGAGTGTGAAGTAATGGCAGCATCATCAGCGACACATGTGCACGAATCACTATCTACGTCAACCTTTGTCTTAGCTCTAGGCGTGCAGGATTGAAGAGCGACCATCAGACCTGGTCATGTTAGATGCGTTCTGTGGCTGTACCGAATGCTTGCTTCATAAGTACTGAAAAGAATCCCAAAGGCGTTTGGGCAAACACTCCTTGCTTACCACCACTGCGAATGTCAAACGGCTCTGATAGGCTGCCGGCAACTGTACCGTTGCTTTCATGTGTTGTGGAAAGATCTGATGATGCGCAGAAGCCTGTGGATGCCAATCTCTGGGAGGATTTGGAACAGTCCCATCCTACTAACCAGGTCAAAGGCTTGGTCAGTCCGTATGAAAGCAATAGAGTGGCTTCGTTTGTTCTCTACTTCTCCTGTGTTGGCGTATGGAGATACATATCGATGTAAGATCTGCCAGCACGAAATCCTCACTGAGGCCAACCAAAAAAACCTCAGGATACCCCGTTCAGCCAGACTTAAGACGCCTCAACGCAACACGGGCAAAAACTTTGCCGACAATACTAAGGAGGGAAATACCCCTTAATTGTTGCAATTATACAACACACACACACCACACACACACCCACCACCATATATCTATATATATAATATATATATATATCATATATCTAATATTATATATATATATTATATATCTAGATCTTATATATATCTATAATTGTACTCTATATAGATCATTCTATATCTAATATATATCTTATCTATCCCGATTATATAACTTAAATTACAAAGTCTAGACCTCTGGACGGCCACCGTTACTCTCTGCGTTTTCCCGGTATCCCCACTTACGATCACTGGGTACCGATCTGCAGACGGATGATGACTCACAGTCGTGTCTTAACCAGTATACATGTATGTAGATACATGTTTATGGTGTCACGACCTGATGCATTTCCAGCACTTGTCTGACCCTCCAAATAGTCGATGTGCTCACCATACGATTAGTTGGGGCGTATATACATCATAGTACACAGTATTATAAATATATATATAATATATATGACTAGATTGAACCATAGGGCGAAATCTTAATATTCATTAGTCTAAAATGAACCTTTCTTTATTATGCTACTTATTATAGTCATATCTTTTTTAGCTAATGAAGATTATCTCTCATTTGCATAATTAATATTCATTTTCTTTTGACGATAAAGCGCAACAAACGTAACGTTAAGGCGAACAAATTTCGCCCTAACGTCAAGTCGAATGTTTATGAATAAAAATTTCGCCCTAGCGTAGGATAAAGTGCTATCTACATATATATATATAAATGTGTATTGCTTGTGTAATCAAAGCATGTTGAATACCTCGTGATATGGACGGCATACTCATCGAACGCTCCATGGTGTAGAACCTCGAATGGACCCATCACATCACATGCCGTGGTGGCGCCATTGATTAGCGCATCCGAGATCTAACGGTGGTTGTGGGTTCGAGGCCCATCCACAGCAAGTTCATTTGCGATTAATAAGCTACCCGCGCTGTCTCATTTCTCATATATATAATATATAATTGATATATATTATATATTCTAAATCTCTGAGTCAGCCCTTTAAATGCGGTTTTTCTTCCGTTGCGCGGTACATACGTATACTTATGGGCCATATTGCTTTCCAAAATGTCACGACATTTTTAAACGCGTAAAAACCGTGTATCGTATAGACTGTGCAACGCACATCCACATAAGTGCTGATTTTGGAAGTACCATGTGGTATCGCCCCCCCCCCACCCTTGGGCAACGCCATGGGTCTATTAACGAAACGCACTTTGAGGAACCGGCGGATGGCTACAGATATAAGCACTTACCGTTAAAACATTTATTACTTAACACAAACAAAAAAAATTATTCGCGGTCACTACCTCTGAACGAGAATAAGAAGGCAACAATTGAAACATGTCACAATATTACGTGTTGATCCAGGAGTGCAATGGTTTTGGGTGTATAATACTTATAATAGGGCTGTTTTTTGATATTAGAGTGTATCGGTGCGCATGGCTACAGAGCTCATAGCTCTTTTAGCTGGCGCGTATGTTCAAGGGTATTATGTTGATAGAGATTACTTTTGCTGGAAAGCTTTCTGAGTTTTTGTGTACATTCAATCAAAACCAATTAAAAGCACAGCTGAAAATCTCACCTGAAATCTGGAGGGAACCAAGTTGAGGTTCAAATTCGGAACCCATGTTTTAGCATTCAAGGTTAAATGTTTCAATTCATGCGTGACTGACACTGCTACTATTAACTGTTTCATGCTTCACTAAGGAGGCATTAGTTGCATTGATTTGAATTTTGAACATGTTAAAAACAATTTAAGATATAGCTACCCCTATGCTGGTAAGTCGCATTGGAAAGTACCACACTATGACTGAACTGCATTGAAATATATTATTTATTAATCTTTCCCTGGAATGGCCGCGCACGATAGTGTTAAAAAAAAACCCATGTGCGCTTTGCCGGATTCGAACCGGCGACTTCTTAGTACATGCATCGACGCTCGAACCGACTTATCTATCAGCCAGGGTTGGTTCAGAAGCGATATATATCATCTATAGGTGTTTAGGTTCGAAAGGTGTCTTTACTACGACTTCAAATGCATTGAAACTAGTCTTTACACAGTATAGTCGCACATCTTGATCGATTACGCTGTGACAACGGAGATACAGCATGCCTTGCTCTTTGCGTATTGTAGTTATAAACGTAACGAATAATAGTTGGTGTCACGTTTCAGTACCAGGTCACGTGTCCGGTATCAGGTATCAGTTTGCTCTTCTGGGGCGACCGATATTAATACCGCCGACTATGTTTAATCAAGGTCTATACATGGCCCTCTGCCCAGAGTGCTATATTTTCCAAAAGACACGGTTATATATGTCTAAACAGACGAAATTTACCTTCTCCCTACTGATTCAAAAACCGCGTACGATGACGAGAATCGGTTGTTTTTTCCATGTAGGGATACGTACGTCATTTTTACCTGAAGGGGTCCCCCGAACAGGAATAATAACCCAATCAATGCCGTGACGTCATTCAAATCTTTATTTTTTTCCCAAATTGGCTGTTATCCCATAATAAATTCCTTTTTAAGATTCAACTCGTATATTTTCTTTAATAATTACTATTCAATTGTCCCCGATGAATGTGAAAAAGAGGGGTCCCATAAGTCTCCACTGAAACAAAGTCCGCCTGCTAAATACCCTTATCGTTGGAACTGTAAATTGAGCAGACTGATCCCCGTTTTAGTTAATACAGTCTTAACCCACTTGCGCGCGGCTGACGGGGGTTTATGCGTCACGTATTATCTGTCCGATACCGCGAATTTGATAAATCACTATATGAAAAGATGATAGATAAGTGCTGTGTGTCGTACGATTTAAGCGAACATGTAGTTTGTCAGTCGATTTCCCTATTGTGAAATTGCCCAATTAAAAATCTACCTGCCATATTTTGAACGATGTATATGATATAGCCGTTAAATTTAAACCCCACTAAATGAGTTGTGTAATGAATGAACAATTCACACCTATTATAGCCATAGTGATTTCACTAGAAATGAACCCCCTTTATGTAAATGGTATTTGTTTGGCGTGGCAATGGTGAAAGTTACATATTACGGACACTCAGGCGGTCGGTGAAATAAGGCCAACTACAAAATTTACACATGTTACTTACTGTAAGTGATCACATTTACTTCGGGGGTGGAGTTTTCTAAAATAAAACAACTCACCCACCACATGAGCAAAAAAAAAAAAAAAAACTTCCCCTTTCCATTAAAAACCACCACTTTACCCCCCTTATAAAAGGGTTTCAAAAAAAAATTGCCCTGTGAAACCACCGAAAACAACCTGCCCTGTAGCTACGTTGGAAATACCCATAAATTTTGCAATTTTTTTACCGCTACGCCAGTTTTTAAAAGAAATTACAGACCTGATTTAAGTGTTGGGCTCTCCTGGTTTGAGAAATGAGGACACATTTGTCAATTTGGACGTTGCGACAAATCGTGACTACCTTTACGCGTGCATGAAACGGCCCGTGCACCAACTTTGACGTGCCTCATTCACAAATTAGCCTGACACCATTTATCAGAACGTTACTCTAAGTAGGCCTCATGTATTTACTATTTTATAATTAGCTTGCAATTCAGTGGCGTCAATCGCCTACGCAATCGTGGGGGACCTGATATTATTTTGTTGTGCAACTGGGTCTCGCTACCCCTAAACCCCCCCCCCCCTTCGCTCTGCAACCGCCGGTAAACAAAATATGGTCTACCGGCGAGCGCAGGGAGCTGGATATTTTTTAATCGGTTTTTGATTTTACAAGAATGTTTACCTTTTCACAGAAATCATTTATGGGGGGGGGGGGCGTGTCAAGGGCAGGGCGGGTCCAGTCCCGGGGGGGGGGCACAACTGAAATGGAACTTCACGGCCGCGAAGCGGTCATGGCGCCGCCTAAGCGGTGTGGGGTACCCTCCAAGCGCGAAGCGCGGAACTTCTGCAATAATCGCTTTCGAAACACATGCAATTTCATGCAATTTGATAGAACCAAATGTACATTTGATTGGGGATGTTAATTATTCGCAATTTGAAATTTGTGAGCATTTCACCTTATGCTTACAGATATAATAAACGGTATTAAAAGAAAAATATAGCTGCTCGTTGTAGTCCATCTAGAAGGACCCTCTTTCTTTCTTTCTCCCACTGACCTAGCCATCGCGCGGTAGCGCTAGGCGCTCGGTGGCTAGGTCAGTGGGAGAACGAGGGTCCCCTTCTAGATGGACTACTCGGTTGGGGTTTCTTTGAAATCATTCATGTAAAATTTTAACGGAGAGTTATGGTAAGGACCTATATTACGCTGTGTGGGGGTAGGGTACGGAGGGGGTGTACCTCTCCGCGCAAAGCGCGGAAACCCTCCAATGGTTCCCTTTCCAAACACATTTTCTTACAACAAATTTGATAGAAACAATTTGACGTTGACAAATTGGTTTACTTAGGTATGATCAACGGTCTTAAAATTTAGTTGAGTGTTCGGTTTTGTTTGAATTAATCACATAAAAAGGATTCAGGAAGAGTTTATATATCCAGCGCCGCAATCCCTGTCGCGTTCTGAATCTCTGCAATATTAACTTTCCAAACTATAGTTTCTATGCATATTTGAACATTGAAATGTACAAGTGGTTCACTTTACACTTGCTTCTATATGATCAACGATCTTAATCGCTGTTGCTCGATAGCCTTTTTGATATGTTAGATGTAAACGCTTTCAAGCTTTTTAAGCTGAGGAACATGGCTATAAAACCTGTCTATTACAAAAATAAATATATTTAAAAATATATTTGATAGGATTTTGAAATGGATTTTAAAATCTTTTTTGGCTTTAGAATTATATTTCCTTGAAAAGGCGAAGCAGATAATGACCAGTGTTTTGTACATCTTCCATTTTTCTCCCATTCCTATGGATTTCACACAGGTAAACCACGCAATGGTCAATGATATTCTTCCAAACCTCAAAGTGGTTATTGTGGCACTGGTATTTTAAAGTAAATATTAACAGACAGTCGTCTCAAAGCAATACCTACACGCCTGTAAGGTTTTTTTAACATTATTTGTACAGAATATCGTACAAAATGATATGGATCAGAGAAAACTCTCATGGATCAATAGCAGTTTTTTTACAGGGGCGTATCCGGATAATACCACGGGGGGGGGGGGGGCAAACTGAGGATGACCTTTTGGCGCCCTTGTGAAATTGAAAAATGCGCGCCATTCCATTATTCTACAATATTGGAAATTGTGTCGGCCAATGAACAGTGTTTGTCGACCCTCCCCCCCCCAATTGAGAATGGTCTGGGAATGCCCTACAAGTGAAAAAATAACAGTTTAGTTCAACTTAGCAACAACCCAGCTTTATTTAATCACCAGACGCCAACGTAACGCCGAAAAAAAACTTGGATCATAATGAACGTGGTCGGACGTGGAATTAGTTGTTCATGAATACTTGCAGCTGCATTCTTGGTTTTGCGTTAGCTCATCTTGAGGCTCAATTGAGTTTTTTTTTGCTAGTAATAATATACTTTCTTTGTTTTTTCGTATCCTTCCTTTTTTTGACGCCCTTTTCTCTCTATAATCCTCTTTTTTAGATTTCCCTTTTGCACCCCTTAAACTTTTTTCAACCCCTTTCCTTATTTTCTGTTTTGACGCCCTATTTTGTTTCTATATCCCTTCCATTTTTCAGTTGCTGTTTTCGCGCCCCTTTCCTATTTTTTCAACCGTTTTTCCCTTTTTCTTTTGTTTTGACCCCTTATTATTCCCCTTTAAAACTCCAATTTCCTTTTCTGTTCTTTGCTCCGGGTTCTTAAACTATTTTCACCTTTTATTTTTCATTACCCAATTTCCCTTTGCTATTTTAGCGCCCATTACTCCTTAAACTTTTTCTCAACTTTAGCTTTTTATTTTTGACTTCCCTTATTCTTCTTATTTTCTCTTTTCTTTCACATCTTCCTTTATTCCTTTTGGCGCCCCTTTCCTTTCTCTTCCGTTTTTTCTTTTCATCTCTCATTTTTACTGCCTTTTTTTGTCTTATTCACTTTTCTTTCAATTTTATTTCTGCACACCTTCGTTTTTCTATTATTTGGCTTTCTTATTGTGGCTTTGGCGCCCCTTCCTTTACTATTTTAATAGCGTTCTTCTTTTTTTTTACTGGTCACATGTTTATTCTGTTTCCCTTTTATATCTTATCCCCTATTTTCGCCCTAATTTTGCTGCTTCTTAGCTCTTGCTTTTTTCTTTTCCCTTCAGTTCCTCCTTTCGGCCATAAGCTTTCTATTCTTTCCCCTTTAATTTCCCCCTTCCCCTTTTCACTTCCCTCCCTCCATTCTATCTCGAATTTTCTTTCGTTTCCTTCCGCTTTCCTTTCCTCCCCTTCCTTTTCTTTCCCCCTTTCCTTTCCAATTATTCTTCTCTTGCCTTTTTCTCTTTTCCTTCTTTTTGCGCCCCCTTTGGACACCCGGGGGGCAAGCGCCCCAATACCCCCCCCCCCCAGATACCCAATGTATCAGATTTGAAACATATTTGAATGATAGTTTCTTTCCCATTAAAAAATCGCACAAATCAACTTGATCAGATGAAACTTTCATTGAACACTGGACAATGACATGCTTAAACAATGTGAACAGATTGTAGTAGTTTTTGTATAAGAGTTTTTGCTTAAAATATTGCCAATAACACTCTTCTAAAGACACTTTACTATTTGCTCTTGCCTTGTTTCCCCAAAGTCAAGTTTCAAACGTTAATAACCCTAGCGTTCTTGAAGCTTAGCAAAGAAAGTACTATAATTATGTACGTTGTCTTAGTTTTCAATTAAGTCATCCTTCAACGTTGATTTCTACGATGAAGTTGAAGAAGTGTCTTCAAGTTATTCCAGCTTATGGCAATGGACAAGTTAAAATAGTTAAATTAGAGAATAAAGTTTTGAAAAGAGGTCTGGTTTTTCACTACTGTAACCGGTGATACTTGACTCTTGAACGTTTTCATTTTAAAATTAAAATCTAATGTATTCTTTATCTTGAATTCACTTAATCTGATTTTGCAAATGTTTGCACAAAATGATGGAACTGAACAAAAACAGCTTAACTGTGACAATGGGGTAAAATGGATCCGCCACAAAATCATAACTCTCCTCATTTCTTCACCAAATTCCTTCATTTTTCAGCATAGAAAATAGAAATGTGCAATATACAGCTGTAATCTTGAATAGAAATGTTTACCACCTAGGGACTAAAAAAGACAAGGAATCCCTATAAAGGGGTTAGCAAGAAGGCAGATTGAATCAACAAATATAGAAAAAATCACATCATTGTTGACCAAGGTCGGCGTTGTCGCTTTAAATAGGCCAAAGATTAAAAACCTACGTCGGGCGATTGTCTTGAAAAAGCCGTGGATGATACATGCAAGTTGGATTGTAATTGTCCAGATACACGTTTGTTTTTTTTGTTTTTTTTTATTTTTCTTGTCAGAACTTATGGACTTTTCAGGGATTTGAGTCGCACTTGAGAATCAGTGTTTAGAAAACCGATTTGTGGCCCTTCCCCGCATTTTTCCGCGCACCGATAATTGTATTTTCCACCCAAAAATCACCAATTGCGGAATCCGCTTTATTACTACCAAGGTTACCTAAAATATCCTGCGAGATATCATGTCCAGACTTGCAAAATAATATTAATATTCAATCATAGGCGAAACAATTCGCCCATTCTTTACTCCCTACCCGGCATCTTTAAATTTCACAATTATAAAAATAGCTAACAAATTAACTACTACCGCGAGCGTTGCAACCAAATCAACTAATCACACAACCTTTAAAAGTTTGAATAACATAGACCTCAAGTTACTACAGATTCATCGAAAAAAAACAACGCGAATCTAATTTTCTATTCAGTGGGTCTATTCACTTTTTCAAAACCTAATTCTTACTCTTTGAGTAGATATGGAATGTTTAAACTATTGTCAATCTTAGGTTCATTTCTGATTGAGTAATTTATAATGAAGCATCCCGGTAAACAAAAACAAACCATGATAAAGGGTAAAAATGGCAACCTACGATAACTTGTTTATTTTCTAAAAATTTGGCATTTTCCATATTTATTTGAAGATGAAAAATAAAACACGGTATTCGCCAGACGCGAAGGCGGTCGGACGCGCATTTACGGTTTGAATCATTAAATTCCGTTAATTCGGATAAAGCCCATAACGCAAGTTGGCGAAATCCTATTTTTATTTGTTTTGAGAATTTTTCTTTATGTATAGTAACGACCCGCTCTATATCCGATTGAGTTTGTGAGTCTTTGGTGCACGTGCTTGCCCGTTTTCAAGGTATACTACAAAATTGTTGTCATTTCCCAAACCAAATTAGGCCCCTGCACTGTAATCATGTCGGTAATTCCTCTAGGTACCCGGTATCGCGGAAAATTTTCTAATATTCGGGTTACAGCTTAATATTGCCAACCTAAGTAAGTGTCATTGTCGCACCTTTTTTTTCGACAGAGTAGAACCGACTGCCCGGATCCTCCATTGGTATTGCGGGCGGTAGGCCTTAGGACAAATCATGGGGGGGGGGGACATTTGGATATTGTGTCCCCACCCCCAAAATCGTGGGGGGACATGTCCCCCTCGTCCCCCACCGATTGACGCCCCTGTTGCCAATTTTAAATTGGGTCTAAGAAAGAAATATGCCTTGAAAACTAAATACTCCAAAGTTTCGACCGCACCCGCCCGCAGCCACACCCGCATCGCTTATGCAGCACATGGTGAATTGCGGACAAGTACATCAGGAAAACAATTTGTTTTGCTTTCCCAAAAAACGGGTTGGTCATACATTAGAAAATATATTGCTACCATCATCAAATTTGCATGAGGGAAATGTGTTTTGAAAGTGAACACTGCAAGAGTCCGCACTTGCCGCACTCCCCCAACGTAGTAGTTGATATACGTTACTTTCCATTAACACTTGCATAACAAATGTTAACCATCAAATAAATTTTAACTTTTTAGCATGGTATCAAATTTCTTCTATCAAATTTGCTTGGGAAATGTGTTTTGGAAAAGCGAACATCGCAAGGGCTCCGCGTTTGCGCGGAAGGGGAGCACCCCTCCCGCACCCACCCCCAGACAGCTTGATATTACGAACTCTGCAGGGGCACTTCATGCTTAATTCAAACAAAAATAACCAAATTAAAAAAACCAAATTTTACTTTTTTTAAAACCGCAGTTCATACCACTAAGCACTTTTCAATTGTTCTATCAAATTGCATGGAAAATATGTTTTGGAAACGAAAAATAACACGGTTCTGCGCTAGGGGAATCCCCGTCCAACAACCACACACAAAAAAACTAAAAAATTAAAAAAAAAAAAAAAAAAAAAAAATTTTACTTTAAATGCTGATCATTACATCTATCTATCTACGGCCTCAGACGAGAGCGTTGTTCACCATTGTGTAGCGCCCCAAATGTCCATGTTTGTAATTAAGTTGGGGATATCAGATGGATCCTGCTGGATGTACATCAATGTAGTTTAAAGGGGCGACGACCCCTTTTTTGGCATGGTAACTTCCAAAAATGGGACGTCTGTGACTACTTGATCAATCGCACGAGACAGGACCGGCAAATCGTGCACCGCGTGGTCAACAGAAGATGAAATTGGAGTGATATTTCCATATATCTGTGCCTTTGTCTTGTGTACGCCAGGAATGTTTTTGTACTCGCATAAGAAGCTGGGTGTTGTAGGGAAATACGTGAATCCTGTAGCTCTTCTTCATGGTCCAGGTCTCAGTCCAGAGAACAGGATAAGTCTCTACACAGGGTCTAAAGAATTTCAGATTGGTTTGAATTGGAGATAAGACTTCCATACGTCGTGTATAGTTTTGCAGGCTTTCCAAGCTTGTGCTTTGCGGACAGGAAGTCGGTTACTTGCTGTCGGCATAATAGAACCCTAGAACTTGATTAATTCATTATTGACCTCTTTTAGTGGCTACCCTGTTGTGCAGATAGGTGATGATCATAGTCCTCATTGACGGTCATATACAATCTTCTTGGCATACATACATAAGCATTAAAAAGACATATACAGTAAAGAGTAACATTCTTATATGTTTCTATCAAATTTTGCATGGGAAAGTGTTTATGTGAAACCGAATATTGCAAGGGTTCCGCGCTTGCGAGGGCGAGGACCATTGCAACGGTTCCCGCACACACCTCACACATCAGTTAATATAAAAACTCTCCATGGAAACATTGTGCTTAATTTAAAACCAAACTTAACCCAACTATTATTTACTATTAGTTATCTACTATCTGCATTATAAAGTGAACACATTCATAAATTTCGAAGTTTCTGCGCACCAACCCCCCTTCCAGCGGCACACCCCGCACGCTATACTTGCGAGGTGCCATGACTACTACCTAAAACCCAGGTCCCCAATATGCAGGGGCCTAACAAAAACATGACCAAATGAGTCAACCCCGCCACCAAAAAAAAAATCTCTAAGTAGGTCAAAACAAAAAAATCAAGCTATGATCTTGGAGGAAAAAAAAAAACCTGCCTCCAAAAAGCCACGAAAAAAAAAAGCTGACCCAAACTTCCACCCCCCCCCCCGTGAAGTCTAATGGTGAGTCCCTTATAGTAGATCCAATGATGGTAGAGTAGGCGGAGTTGGACTGTCGTCATTCCTCAAAATAGGGGACAGAAATACCCAGGAAAATCTTTGATTTCTTCCTCACAATACAAAAGAGATCGTATTGAAAGAAAAATGGCATACAAATAAAAAGTAATGTTAGTCAGTAA